>CAUYPK010136370.1:0-10751 GCA_963574355.1 Loris lydekkerianus | reverse complement strand
GAGTCTTTTGGCATGTCTGGAAAGTTCTCCTTCATAATATCATGGAGAAGACACTCTGTGCCTTGTGAAGCCACTTCGTTACTTTCTGGGATCCCTATAAGACGAAGTTTGGTTTTCTTCGAATTATCCCAGAGTTCTCTGAGAGAGTGGTCTGTTTTTGCTTTCCATTTCTCTTCCTGTTCGAGGGTTTGGGAGCGTTTGAAAACTTTGTCTTCAATGTCAGCAATCCTTTCTTCTGCTTGCTCTATTCTGTTACTGAGGGATTCTACTGTGTTTCTCAGATCTTTGAGGGATGCAACTTCTTGTCTCAATGTTTCAAAATCTTTGGTCATTTGGTCTTTGAATCCCTTGGATTCTTGAGATAACTTTTGGAATTATAATTTGATCTTATTTGCTATCCAGATCCTTAATTTAATTTGTGACATCTCAGCTATTTGTTTGTGTATGGCGTCTTGTGTTTCTGCCCCATTAATCCTTGGGGGAATTGATCTACTGTGATTATTCATAGTGCCAGAGTTTTTCTGTTGATTTTGCCTCATGATTGTTTTTCCCCATTGCCTCTGGCTGTCCTCAGAGTTGGGGAGGTGTCTCTCCAAGATTAGACCCTAGCGGGATCACTCTATTGTTGTTGGATCTTCGTAGGTAGTGACCCTGTGTAGTTCCTCTTTGGCTGCTCTACATAAGGAGTTCTTGTTGTCGAGGCAGCTCTGGTGTATGACACATCCGGATCTGGCAACAGGGCTGGAGGTGGTGCGCACGGTTCTGGTATTGCCTGGCGCTCAGTGACTTTGGCTCAGAGAGCCCTAGGCTCCCGCAGTCTCTGGCCAGGGGAAGGGCTCTGTGCATATTCAGAGGCTCCAGAGGGTACGCAGCTAACAGGGTCCCTGGCCAGATTAACGGGCTACTGTTGAGGCTGGGAGCACACAGGAGGGAGGACTCAGAGTTGCGTGGCTCCTGCAGTTTCTGGTCAGGTAATGTGGAGGCCCCGTGGTTGTGGGTCACTAGTCGGGGGTTGCTGCACAGCTCTTATGGAGGTCTGGACGGCTCCATGCCCAGGAGTTTGAGGTTGCTATGAGCTGTGATGTCACAGCACTCTACCCAGGGCAACAGCCCATGGCTCCAGTATGCTAAACCCGTCTCTCTCTGCCCCTAAGGATTAAGGTTGTAAGGCAGCTCAGTTTGTGTCTTTAGGCTGCTCAGTCACTAGGTTACTTACTTTGTCCCGCCTGAACCTTGCTCTGGGACCCTGAGGGTGGAGCTTGCCGGGGTAGTTCTTTCACAGTGGCTTCCTTCGCCTTGCTCAGTGGCTCAGTCTGGGGCCCCATACAGTTCCCAAAGTTCTCCACACTCGTGCTCAGCCTCTCCACAAGGCAGTTCAATTAAGTGCCAAGTCCAAGAACACCAAAACAGTTCACAGCTAAGGCCTTTCTCGTTTGCAGTCTCATTGTTGGTTGTACTTACGGTTGCCGGCGTGATTAGGTTGATCGAACCCACGCAACCACTTGCCAGTTTTCCACTGTTTTTGTTGTCTTCTTGGGGTCCAAAAGGTCCTTGCTGGCTCCTGTATCCTCAAAGGGATGATTATAGGCAGATACCACCTGCCAGAGATGCCTGGAGTCTTGTCTCCTTAGACTCACTGTGACCAGTTGCAGAGAAGCTGTTACTCAGCCACCCGTAATTTTTTATATAAAATTTATGCAGTTGCTTATTTAAGTAACCAACTTGATATGCTACAAACAATAAGTCTGTGGTTTGTCAACATTGATTCTAATCCCAATTAATACAAATTATAATTTGTTTATGGTGAATCAAATAGTTATTCTTCAGAGAAATTTAACACACTTAGTTTAAAAAATTTTAGATATTGTCTAGTCCAATATGGCAGTGTAGAGATGTTTTCACATTAGCTACTCTCTGAGATCAGGGAGGGTGGACTCCAGTCACCTCTGGCTTGATTGGCCTGTCTAGAAGTATCATTCTTGGGGTGTAGTGACACAGTGGGGAATATCAAGAACCCCAGAAGGGGTCAGGAGCATTGGAAGTCTGGAATAAAAGGCAGGTGCCTGGGCCACTCTAACACCAGACACAGGGACAAGGAAATTTAAGGAGAAGGTGGTAGTGAAAGGAAAAAGCAGGGAAAGGAAGTGAACAATAAGAAAGCAAGGAACAAGGAAAAAGTAGGGAAAGGAAGTGAACAAGAATAAAGCACACAGGAGAAACCAACAAAAAAATTCTGGCAATGTGAAAAATTAGAATAGATGTCTGCTCCTGCATCCCCCCAAGTCATCATGAGGCAGCTACCACAGAGGATCCTACATACAAAGAAATTATGGAAATGACAGAAAGGGAATTTAGAGTGTGGATGACAAAAACAATGAGGGGAATTGAAGGGGAAGTAGAAAACCAGAAGGAAATCCACAAATTTAGCCCAGAAATGAATGAAAGACATGATGAAATTAGAAAAGATATACTAGAGTTTAAGGAATTTTAGGAGCCATTCAGGAAACTTGAAGATGCAGTAGAAAATATGAATAACAGATTAGACCATGGAGAGGAAAAAATTTCAGAGCTAGAGGATAAGGCTCCGTATCTAACTCAGGCATTTAAGGAAGCAGAAGAGTGTAAAAGCAAAGCAGTTGTTTAGAGAATTATGGGACTTCACAAAATGTTCAAACATATGAATTGTAGATATCCCTGAAGGGAAAGAAGAATGACCTAAAGGAATGGAAGCCCTAATGGAGGATATCATAAGTGAAAATTTCCCAAACATAACCAGAGATTCTGACACACTCCATAGAGGAGATATTGTCTCAAATACAAATAGAGCATCTCTAAGACACATGTAATGAAGCTTGCCAAGGTCAAAATAAAAGTGAAAGTTCTGCAAGCAGCCAGGAGTTAGTGGCAGTTGACTTACAGGAGCAGATCCATCAGAGTGATGGTAGAATTCTCATCTGAAACTGTTGACACCAGAAGAGGGTGGTGTTCCTTCTTTAATCTTCTTAAACAAAACAATTTTCAGTCCAGGACTCTGTATTCTGCTCAACTAAGCTTCAAATTCCATGGAGAAATCAAATCTTTTATTGACATGCAAACATTGAGGAAATTCACCACAACAAGACTACCTCTGCAGGCAATACTCAGACCTCTTGTTCATTCTGACCATCCTAATGCACCAACAGCAAAGTAGATACTCAGAAAATAAAGGACAAAACATAGCTTCCACAGTGGCCCAAAAGATAAAACTATGCAATGGATCTTACCAAATAAGATGAGTAGAACAGTATACTTATCAATAAATGCGAATGCCTTGAATTCCCCATGGAGGAGGCACAGGCTGGCTGACTGGATTAAAAAAAAAAGCACAAGTCAAATATATGTTGTCTTCAGGAAAGACATCTAACATCTAAGGACAAAACAAGACCAAGTGTGAAGGGTTGGAAAACAATATTTCAGGCAAATGCAAATGAGAAGAAATGAGGGTTCACAATTTTATTTTCACATACAGGTGGATTTAAAGCAAGAGAATTAAAGCAAAGAAAGTTTTCACATACAGGTGGATTTAAAGCAAGAGAATTAAAGCAAAGAAAGTCATTATATACTGGTGAAGGGAATAATAGAAGAGGACATTTCAATTCTAAATATATATATACACATCATAAATGCTCCCAGATTTATGAAATGAATCCCAGTGGTCTAAACAATATGATATCCAACAATATCATAATAGCTGAGGACTTTAAACACTGCTCTGAAATAACTGGAGAGATCCTCTACACAGAAACTGAATAAGGAACCAAGGGACATAAATATGACCCTAGAATAATTGAGATTAATAGACACATACAGAACATACTATCCCAACACAAGAACGTGTAATGAGTACATGTTCTTCTCTTCAGCCTATGGATCCTACTCCAAAACTGATCATATCCTGGGACACAAATTAGTCCCAACAAAATTAAAAGAATTGAAATTGTACCTTTTATCTTTTTAGATGACAAGGAAATAGAGATAGACCTCAAATTAAACAAAAATCTTCATCTCCACACAAAGTCATGGTAACTAAATAACCTTATGCTGAATGAGAGTTGGGTCAAGGAGGAAATAAAGAAGGAAATTATTAGATTCCTTGAACGTAACAACAGTGAAGTCATAGCTACCAAAACCTGTGGATACTGCAAAAGCAGTCATAAGAGGGACATTTAGTCATTAGATGCCTACATCCAAAAAACAGAAAGAGAGCACATCAATAACCTAGTGAATCACTTCAAGGAAATGGAAAAAGAAAGGCAATCCCATCCCAAACCTAGCAGAAGAAAAGAAATAACCAAAATTAAGTCAGAAATAAATGAAATTGAAAACAAAAGAATCATTCAGAAAATCAATAGAAGAAAAAGTTGGTTCTTTGTAAAGACCAATAAAATCTATAAGCCTTTGGCCAGATTAAGTAAAAAAAGAAAAGTACAATTTCTAATAACCTTAACCAGAAATAAAAAAGAGGAAATAACAATAGATACCATGGAGATACAAGAGCTTATTTCTGATTACTACAAAAAAAAAAAAAATCTATGGCCAGAAATTTGACAATGAAGAAGAAATGGACCAATACCTGGAATCATACCCTCTCCCTAGACTTAACCAGAAAAAAATAGATTTCTTGAACAGACTGATACCAAGCACTGAAATTGAAGAAACAATTTAAAAGCTCCCAATAAAGCTGGGCACGGTGGCTGATGCCTGTAATCTGACACTCTGGGAGTCTGAGGTGGGTGGATTACCTGAGCTCACAGGTTCCAGACCAGCCTGAGCAAGTGCGAGACCCCATCTCTAAATAATAGCTGGGCATTGGGGTGGGCACCTGTAGTCCCAGCTACTTGGGAGGCTGAGAGAAGAGAATGCTTGAGCCCAAGAGTTTGAGCTTGCTGTGAGCTATGATATCACAGCACTCTACCGAGGGTGACAAAGTGAGACTCTGTCTCAGAAAAAAATTAAAAAAATTAATAAATAAAAATAAAAGCTCCTTGGTGGACCTCTGTAGTCCCAGCTACTTTAGACACTGAGGCAAGAGAATCACTTAAGCCCAAGAGTTTGAGGTTGCTGTGAGCTGTGATGCCATGGCACTCTACCAAGGGCAATATAGGGAGACTCTGTGTAAATAAATAAATAAATATATATATAAAAAAAAGCTCCTAACAAAAGAAAGCCCTTGACCAGATGGCTTCATGCCAGAATTCTATCAAACCGCCAAAGAAGAGCTTGTACCTAAACTACAGAACGTATTCTAAAACTCTGAGAATGAAGGAATCTTCCGCAACATATTCTATGATACATTACTCTGATTCAAGAACCAGGAAAGGACCCTAATTTCACTAATGAACATCGATGCGAAAATAATAAATGCTAGCATTATAGAATATAGGTGCACATTAAAAAAATTATACATCATGATTAAGTAGGCTTTATCCCAGAAATGCAATGTTGGTTTAACTTACACAAATCCATAAATGCAATTTACCATATAAATAGAAGGCAAATCAAAGGACATCTGATCTTCTCAATAGATGCAAAAACAAAATTGACAAAATTCAACATCCTTTTCGAACAAAGAACACTTAATAGACGTAGGTGGCACATTTTTAAAACTGAGCGAAGCCGTCTATGACAAACTGACAGCCAATATCATACTGAATGGAATAGAACTGAAAGCTTTTCCACTTAAAACTTGAACCAGACAAGGATGTCCTGTATTGTCACTGCTGTTCAACAAATTGCCAGAAGTTCTAGTTCAGTGGTTCTCAACCTGTGGGTTGTGACCCCTTTGTAACAATGAAAATACATCGTGGCATTAGGAAGGTTGAGAACCACTGTTCTAGTCAATGTTGTCAGACAAGAGAAATATATTAAGGGCTCCAAATGGGGGAACAGGAGGTCCAACACCCACTTTTTGCTGATGTTATGATCTTATACTTAGAAAACTCCAGAGATTCAAGCACAATACTCTTGGAAGTGATCAAGAAATACATTTTATATCTCAGGGTATAAACCAATGTCCTCAAATCATTAGCCTTTGTAGAGATCATTTCCTTTGCGAGATATATTCATAGGTATTTCATTTTCTTTGAAGAGACTGAAGGGTATTGCATCCTTGATTTGTTCCTCAACTTAGCTGTTATTGGTACCAAGGATGCAATACCCTTCACAGTCTCTTCAAAGAAAATGAAATACCTATGAATATACCTTGCAAAGGAAATAAACAATCTCTACAAAAAGAATTATGAAACTCTAAGAAAAGACATAGCAGAAGACATTAACAAATAGAAGAATATACCCAGCTCTTGGCTGGGAAGAATCAAAATTGTCAAAAAGTCTGTACAACCCACAGCAATCTATAGATGTAATATAATTCCCATTAAAATACCAGCATCATACTTTGAAGAACTTGGAAAAATAGTTCTTGTGTTTTGTATCCAACCAGAAAAAAACCCATATAGCCACGGCAATTCTTAGTATAAAAACAAAGGTAGAGGCATGACTGTACCAGACTTCAGGATGTTACAAGTTCACACTCATCAAATAGCATGGTATTGGCACAAAAATAGAGACATATATGTTTGTAACTGAATAGAAAATCAAGAGATGAAACCAGCCTCTTACTGCCATCTGATCTTCGATAAACCAAACAAAAGCAAGCATTGGGAAAAGAATCCCTATTCAATAAATGGTGCTGGGAGAATTGGATAACCACATGTAAAAGACTGAAACTGGACTCACACCTTTACCAGTTAGAAAAATTGACTCAAGAAAGATAAAAGATATGAATCTAAGACATGAAACAATAAAAACCCTGGAAGAAAGTACTGGAAAAACTCTTGATGATGCCAAAAGATTTTATGACAAAACCCCCCTTGGCCATTACTGCCCAATATTTTTTTATACCAAAAATAAATAAATTAATGAGATATGTTCAAGTTTCTATACAGCTAAAGGTGCCACACTAAAGCAAATAGACAACCTTTAGAAAGGGAGATGATATTTGCATGTTACTAATCTGACAAAGGGCTGATAACTAGAATCTACAGAGAACTCAAATTAACAAAAAAACGAGCAAATAATCTCATCTATCACTGGACAAGAGACATGAAAAGAAAATTCTCTAAGGAAGACAGATGAATGGCTAACAAACATGAAAAAAATGCTCATCATCCCTAATTATCAGAGAAATGCAGATCAAAACTACTCTATCACTTAACCCCAGTGAGAATGGCTCACATCACAAAGTCCCCAAACTGCAGATGCTCCCATGGATGTGGAGAGACGGGAACACTTTTACACTATTCTAGGGATTGCAAACTACTATAGCCTCCTTGGAAAGTATAGAAAATCCTCATAGAACTCAAAATAGACCTTCCATTTGATCCCACAATCCCATTACTAGACATCTACCCACAAGAATAAAAATCATTTTATCATAAGTACACTATAAGAATGTTTATCACATTTCAGTTTACAATCACCAAGATTTGGAAACACCCAAGTGCCTGTCAACCCATGAATGGATTAACAAGCTGTGGTACATATGTACATCATGGAATACTATTCAGCCATAAAAGGATGGAGACTTTACATCTTTTTTATTAACTAGGATAGAATTGGAGAACATTTCCCTTTAGTAAAGTGTCACAAGAATTAGAAAAGCAAGTATCCAGTGTACTCAATACTAATGTGAAGCTAGTAGATGAACTAATACACACCTACACAAGAGGTGTGGAATTAAACTCAGTTTAATTCAAGTTGGGGGAGGGAAAAGAGGGAAAGGTGAGGAGAAGGGATTGGTATTCTCCCCACCTAATGGGCACAATGTAAGGGTATGTGGCACATGTCCTAGGTGGAGGACACCTAAAACACAGACTTTACCTAACAAACGCAAACATTGTTTATGCCCCCATATTAATCTGAAATTTAAAAACATTCTAGATACTAGGAAGTAATACTTTTTGGGCTCAAGTGCTGAAAGATGTCATATTTTGATTTTTTTTACTGTTGTTTTTGTGCCAGAGGAAGTTTATTGCTTTGAATAGGGACAACTTAATATTTAAAAAACTTAGTAACCTAAAGGCAAATCTTGCTTAATTTATTGAGGAAAAAAATAAGACTATTACTTTAAGTGTGAGGAAGTGGGGTAAAAGCATTATCTTTTTTGTGTGGTATAAAACAAAATTCACAAATAGTCTGCATGTGACTCCTAAGAGAGGAAAGTATCATTATATATAGTGGACTCTACTTGGAACTTTTACTAGATTTTCTTCTTCCTGTTTTACTTTAAAAAAAAGAAAAAAAAAAAAAAGGTAGAAGGGGTGTATTATCCTGTTGGGTGATTCATGTAGTGTTTTAGAAAGAAAAATTAAATTATTGCCTTTATTTCCAGTTCCTGAAAATAGATGAATTTCAGGTTGTTAATTTATTTTTTTTCTTGAGACAGAATTACACTTTGTCACCCACGGTAGAGTGCCATGGTGTAGCTCAAACTCTTTGGGTTTAATTAGAGTTTAAGGGCTCGAGCAGTCCTCCTGCCTCAGCCTCCTGGGTAGCTGGGACTACATGTGCCCACACAATGCCTGACTATTTTTTAGAGATGGGGGGGGTCTTGCTTTTGCTCAGGCTAGTCTAAAGCTCCTGAGCTCAGGCAATCCATCTGCCTCAGCCTCCAGAATGCTAGGATTATAGCCATGAGCCACCACGCCTGACAGGTTGTTAATTTTAGGGAAGAATATTTTCTGTCTTGTTACATTGAACATTGTATTAAGGATTTCAGTTAGTAGAATTTGCTCCCCTTATTCTTAAATATTATAGATTTTTCAAAATATCCTAGGAATATTTGTATTCTAGCTACTATATAAGAGACGCCTACTGAAAGGTGAATTCTTTATGTCAATTAATCTTTTGTCAGGGGAGGGGTGTTGTTTCAAGGCAAGGTGAAGCAAACAAATTCGTTCATTGACATTGGGTATGTAAATGAGTCTTTTGAATAACTTAACATTTTTCATTTTTATAATTGAATATGTTTTATATCAAATTACAGTTTGTTCTATGAATATAATTGCGACATCTTATCAACTTACAGTAGATTGAATTTTCATACTGTACCATGTAGAGGAGAGGTGAATCTTTGTTTTTTACTATACTACGTTTTAGTTCTAAGGTTATATCAGAGTTCTTATTTTATTTTCTACAAGTAGAGATTCCATTTCAGAAGTCATCTCATAAAGATGTTCACATTATAGAGCAATCTTTACAAGATTGTTATCAAGAAGAAGCTCCCGTATATGTGAGGTCACTTGAATTGGGCCATGGTTTTCATATATTACATTAAGTTCACAAATCTAGGAATATTACAACATATATATGTGCTGGAAAATACATTGGCTAACTATGAGGAGAGATTTTTTTATGTTCTTTTTTTGTTTTGTTTTCTTAAGAAGTGCTTGTTTTTTTCTTTTGAGGGTATTTCTATTTCTAGATAGATGGGAGTTAAGACCACTGGTAACTATAGAAGTGTAATCTTTTATGTATGAAAGACCTAAAATGCTCTGCATATAAATATATTGAGAATTTAGGAACTTCTTACCCCCATGAGAATAGGAGTAGTCTTCTCCAAATACGCTTTACCTTGGTGAAGGAAGATAGCATTTCAAAGCTATCCATTTTGTTCTGAATTAAGAGGACTGTACTCTTGTAGCTGAGGTTATAAACCTTTGGCTTTTCTCAAAATATATTGGACTGTTTTAATCACCACTGTATTTCTAGTTCTTCAGTTAATATACGCCACAGAGTAGGCCCTGTAAATTTTGGTTGAATAAAGTAAATGAATAAATGCTGAATTGGCTCTTACGGGATTGCTCGAGAGCATGTCGTCCAGCCTCCTGTCACTGCAGGCAAGGGCAATGATGCATGTGGTCTGTCACCATCTGCTTGTTACATGCTCTCAGGAATTTAGATCCATAAGTATCCTGTGTTCATTTTTCTCTGAAAAGTAATTTTGACTAAGGTAATGGTTAAAGACTTGGGACCTATAAGAACTCTTGGTAGTCTCAGTAGTCATCTCTTAATACACCTGGGCAGATGGTTCAGAATTGTGGGGATCCATTCATCTCTGTTGTTTTTTACATTTTTGGCAGAGGAGACAATGAAAAAAGATGGAAGGTGTTGTTGTTACTTGCTTTTTTACAAAATCATGTTGACACAGTGAAGAAGAGTGTTCTTTGTGCTTTGTTCATTTCCTCATTTAATTATCCCAGTAGCGCTGCAAGGTTGGAATAGGGGCTTGCCCATTTCATACTTGAGGAAAGCAAGGTCCTCTGATATTACATGATGTGCACTCTAGAATTGATACTCCAGAAGGGATAATTCCTATTTGTGCTGCTCACAAGTGCATGTTCAGTATACAGCATCCAGCCTAGCATGTGGACACACTGATTGGCTTTGGCCTGAGAGCATACCAGTAATTAATGCCAGCAACCGAGATTTGCATGTAGTTTTCACTCATTCCGTAGTACAGGGGTAGCGAACAAGTTCGACACAAAGAGCCAAAATTTTAAACTGTGAGAGTCCAGAGAGCCACACCATGCAGTGACCTGCCAAAACAGACAAACACTCACACAAAAGCATACAATTTTAACAATAATATATTAAACACATAATATAACATGCTCAGTCAGGTGTTTTTTGTTACCTTGTTGGAGTGATGGGAT
>CAUYPK010136366.1:0-28894 GCA_963574355.1 Loris lydekkerianus | reverse complement strand
GTGTTCAAACCCTTATACTCTACACTTAGTAAACTTCACCTGCACCCTTCCAAGATGCACCCTAGGTGGTGGACCCACCAATTACCCTCCTGCCACCTTACCTCCCCCTTCCTTGCTCCCTTCCCCATATTCTTGTACTGAGATTGGGTTATAGCCTTCGTATGAAAGCTATAAATTAGTTTCATATTAGGGCTGAGTACATTGGGTACTTTTTCTTCCATTCTTTGGATACCTTACTAAGAAGGATATTTTCCAGCTTCATCCATCTAGACATGAAAGAGGTAAAGTCTCCATCTTTCTTTACAGCTGCATAATATTCCATGATGTTCAAATACCACAATTTATTAATCCATTCATGAGTCGCCATAGAGATATCTATGCCTATGGTTATCTAAGGTTCCTGGCTCCTGGCTAACTGGTTCCATCTTTTGGGTGAGCAACTAGTCTCACTCGTTTTGATATGAAGACAGAAAAGTATCCTCACAGTAATGAGAACTTGAACTCACGAATTTAAGTTTTCAGCAACAAAACTTCATTTTTTGTTTCACAATTAAAATTACTAAAATTTGGTCCAAGCAATATACATTAAATGATATTAAAGTACATTATGTGTCCTGGCTCAGCACAAATTATGTCCACGTTAAACTGAAAACCAAGCACCCATTATGGAAGACACCTTTGACAAACCACACTGCTTACATAAAATCTTCTGATTCAGATCCGAAGAAATGTGGCTTGTCTTTAGAGACTATTCCTTGTCATACCACATCTTCACAGTTCTATCTTAAACCCTTTTAGCAACTATTCATCATAAAGTGAATTTTAATTCCCAAGCATATTTAACTATCAATCTCTCAACACAAAGAACTATAATTTGGAATATCTAGGAACATGTCTGTGCAACTGAACTGTGCTTCTTAAGTATAGCATTGTGCAATCCTCGTTTACTTTGGATTATGTGATAAGGACTCAGCTCCTATTCATTTTAATCTCACATTTTTATGACCCCTTTGTTTAAAGTCAATATTTTAATTGGCGTATATCAAAATCTGAATAGATCTTGGATCTGAAATTTTGTTTAAACTGAGAAAAGGGCACATATTACTTCAAACGACTTTGATATGAGCATAGCAGCCTAAATTTAACTATAATAAGGGAGCTTTGTTATAAAGTAGGATTTTTAGAAGTAAAGAAACAACATTCAATAGGCAAAGTATAATCAGTATTATATGAGAAGTATTCCACTGATATATGTTCCTATTCCACTAAAACAAATAAATAGACAAATCTCTATAGCCACTGCTTTAGGAGACATAAATTACATTTAAAGATATTTCAAAAGTGTTACTCTAGCCAATAGTTTCAGTCCATCCAATTGCCAACTATTTCATCAACACTACCAAAAAATAGGACACGAGTTTGATCTCCTTTTTTCCTCCATTGCTCACCCAAAACAAACAAACATGAAAGAAAGAGCCTTTGAGGGAGACAGCAAGAAAGAAATACAGCAACACACATGTTAGAAAATAGTCTATAATAGTTCTATCCATTAGAATTTTCTGTGATGATGAAAATGTTCTACATCTGCGATGTTCAATGTCATGGCCACTAGGCACATGTATTGGCAACCACAACTATAGAACAAATTTTTAATTTTAATTAATTTAAATTTAAATATTCATAGCTAATTCATGGCTATGGTATAAGACAGCACATGCCCATAACTAAATGACTCCCTAAAAAATCAAGAAACTATTGTATTAATCAGTTACATATGACAATTATTTTATGGCCAGCAAGAGTGTAGAATTATTTTTATCTGATGGTTATCTGTTAGTTTTTTTAAATCCTTAATAAATTAGTCATGAAAAGGAGCTCTGACTATGAACGATAAAAAAGTACCATCAAGGAAGGGCAGAAGTGGGAAGAATCCCTCAGCAGAAAGGACAGGGCTAATTTTGAGTTCAATGGTTACTTTTATGCTATATTGCCCAAGTTTAACAGGAATTTTAAACTATTGCTACGCCTTAACTACATATCCTATGGGAAATAACATTCTAATAAGACTGTGAGCCCCTTGCAGGAGATTTTATATGTGTGTGTGTGTATTACATACAAATATATTATTGGGTTTCTTCTCACTTTTTTTTAAATTTCTGGTTGTCCTTACACTTCTTTTATCATCTAGTTATCATACCTAACGTGTGGTCCTGAATACTTTTTATTTGTGTAAGCTTTACAAACACTGTTTGAAGTAGACAGAGAAGGAATAATTCTCATTTCATAAATTAACAGAAAAGCTTGAAGTAAAGCTACTTGTCAAAGGTACCCAGAATATCAGGCCTCTGATGGCTGTTCCATGGCTCTTTCTTTAGAGTATTTAATACATAGCAGTTATGCAATATATTTTATTATGTAATAGCTGAAATGCAAAAGGAACACAGATTTTATATTCACCAAGTTTTGGTCTAGTCTTTGTACTGAGGGGCTCTTTTTACATTGGAATCCCAGCCTTATTTTTCTTTGTCAAAAAAGGCACATATTGTGCTTGCTTCAGCAGCACATATACTAAAATTGGAACGATGCTCAGAAGATTAGCATGGCCCCTGCGCAAGGATAACATGCAAGTTCATGAAGCATTCCATATTTTTTTTTCATACAAAGAAAAAAAAGGCACTTATTTTTAAGATCATCTCTGGCTACGAGAAAATGAACCTATACTACTCCTCCAAGAAGTAGGAGGAAACCAAGAGGAGTTACATGATCAAGTGAAATAGAATAATGGAAAATCTAGAATTATTTTTAGGTCTAGATTAATTTTAGATTATTTTAGGTCTAAATTAATCTTCTTTCTCCAAATTTCCTAATAATCAAGAATGCATTCATTGTTGTATCCTAAGGACTTAGCTACAATATGTAAATAAATGTTCCATCAGATAGCCAAGTTATTGTTTAATGAGAATGGATAATTTTGAGTGTTGAGGAGGGAAGATGGGGGAAGAGTTTTGATCAACATTATTTGATTCATAAAGTCATGAGACCATCTACCAATAAAGGTTTCATAATCTTCAAGTAAGCAGTCTGCCTGACTGGAACAAGTTGATGTTGGCAGTTTTTTGTTGTTGTTGTTGTTGTTTTTTAATGGGAAGGGTCCAAGGTAAGCAGCATGTGTAAATAAAGTGTGACAGATAATCTCCAAAGAACCACCACCAATTCCTTCCCTTCTGGTACTCACTTACCACTCAACAAGTCCCAACAGAACATGAAGTCTACCCCTTGTCTCAGCTTGAGCCTGGGCTGACGCAGTGACTGGCTTTAACCAACAAAACAAGATGAAAGTGATGCTGTGCCTGGCAGCTTCCTCCTTTATGAAGCCAGCCACCAGGTAAGAAGTCTACTATCTTGGGACTACTACTCTGTGAGAAAGGCCAAGCTGCTCACGTGTAGAGAGAAAGGCAAATAGCAAAGGAAGAGGCACCAGCTATTAAAAGTGAAACCTTCACAACCTTCTAGTTCATCCACGCTGCCAGCTGAATGCAGCCCACTGACCTACCCCAGTTGACAACATGTGGACCAGAATTCCATGACTCTGGAGAAGTATTAAGCTGTTACTGTTTGAAGCCCCAAAGTTTTGGGTTGACTTATTATGTTATCTCTTTCCATACTTGGGTGCCACGATTGTTATTCTACCTTTTATTCTGAATAAAACAACTAACTTTAAAAGAAATAAGTCTTACGTGTACTTCTATTCTAAATAAAAGAAGTAACTTTCAGTTGTCCATTTTCACTCAAGTTTGTAAATATGGCTGAACACAAATATTTCTGAGGGTGTTGCTGTCATGGAAAGTGCCCACTCAAACAGAAAACTCGTCCTTGAAGTTTCCTGCTATGTTGGTCTCATTGCCACTAGCAACTAAAAATAAAATAAAGTAAAAAAAGGAGCTAACAGAGTAATGGGTTCCTGGAAAAGCAAAGCATACATTTTTATAATACTTAGAAACAATGTGTTTAGCAAAAGAATCCTCAGCCAAAGCCTTTGTACTGAAATTTGAAAGGTGAGGGAGAAAAATAACCAGACAAACCCATAAACCTGAAATCAGGCAGCCAGGCTATCTCCAGAGTACATCCTGCCCCCACACGACTTCTTGTCTTGTCTTTTTTTTACCACGAATATTTGATTCAATATTGGGATAAGAACTTTGAATTATTATAAAACATAAGCAAACAAGTGCCAAGTTTGCACATTAACTCTTATTCTCTATGGAGGGAACTCTTTTATTTTCCTGCAATGATATTATGCTGGGAAAATATCTTTAATAAACAAAATAAACGTGAATAGTCTTTTTAAAAGGGAGGGAATGGAGTAACTTAAAGAGGTCTTAAATGCTAAGAGGAGACACTCTGCGAGGTAAAACCTGGTTTAGAGCTCCCAATTCATTTAAAATGAAACCTGAGTTATGTTAAAGGGAGGGGACATAGAAATGTACATAGAAATATAGCAACTTGACAACTATGATCCTAAAAGCCACCTCCTAGAATGTCATGGATGCTCTTAGTGACGTTTATCTTATCTCCACCACTGCCACTTTTTCATTTTTTGTCTAGATTGTTGTTCCCGCCTGAGCCCTTCTCAGGCAAAGAGAAGAGCAAAGCATACGCTGTTCTCATTTCTCTTGCAGTCTTCCCAGTTTGGTACAACAAGCAAAAATGGTACATAATCCCATAAGAAAGTGATAGATTACATACTCCAAAAAGCAAAGTCTACCTAATGCCTCATTCAATTTCAAAAATGGCCAGTTTTGTCAGAAATGCCAACACACCCATCAAGTATTCATTATATATACAGATTTTCATCTTTCCATACTTTGTACACAAACGAGTAAGAGATATTGAAATATGATCACTTTTTTTTTTTTTTTTTGTATACAGAGTCTCATTCTGTTGTCCAGGCTACAGTGCTGTGGCACTATCCCAGCTCACATCAACTTCAAACTCCAGGGCTCAAGTGATCCTTCTACCTCAGCCTCCCAAGTAGCTGAGACTACAGGTGTCTGCCCAAAGCCTGGTTAATTTTTCCATTTTTAGTACAGACATTGTCTGTTCTTGCTCAGGCTGGTCTCAAACTCTTGAGCTCAATCAATCTTCCCACCTCTGGCTGCCAGAATGCTTGAATTACAGACATGAGCCACCATGCCTGGCCGAAATATGGCCAATTTTGTGGCTAAAAAATGGATCTTAAAAAGTGTCTATAACTATTATGAACAAAAGCAGTCTATGAATAGGGTGCTTCCTTCTGGATCAATTTCCCAAGGGTTTATTGGACACTGTCTTGCAACATTTTTGCATCTTTAGAATGTATAACAGGGAATGTTCAAATTGTGAGGAATATAGGTTATATAAGAAGGTCCATATTATATGCAATACACACAGTGGTCAATCAGGAATAATCAGAGGCGCTGGGTATTAAGGGATTCAAGTGATAGCTCAGTTTTCCTAAAACCAGGTTCCAATTATAGTCATATTGGTTACTACCTCGTTTAAGGGATTAAGGATATACAAGCAAAATTCTCTCAATTTCCAAGAGCACGACTCCTGAAATGCAGACGGATCGCCCTGTCCATACCATTTTTTACTTCTGTGAACATGGATACTAACTGCAATTTCTAACAAGATGTAGACAAAAAATAAGAAATGCCTTAGGGTCCTGCTGTACCTACCATTGCTAGAAGGGAAGAAGTCACTTTGATGTTAATACCCTCTCAGACTTCTCATCAAATACCTTCAGCTTTTCAGCAGCATTGAAAGCATTTGGGGGCTCATGACCCGTGTTCAGTGGTTAGAGTGTTGGCCATATACATGGAGGTAGGTGGGTTTGAACACAGCCTGGGCCTGCTAAACAACAATGACAATTACAATAAAACAACAGCCAGGCATTGTGGTGGGCGCCTGTAGTCCCAGCTACTTGGGAGGCTGAGGCAAGAGAATCACTTAAGCCCAAGAGATAGAGATTGCTGTGAGCTGTGATGTCATAGCACTCTACTGAGGGTGACATAGTAAGACTCTGTCTCAAGAAAAAAAAAAAAAAGAAAAGAAAGAAAAGAAAAGAAAAAAGAAAGCATTTGGGGGTTAAGAATAATCTCTGAGATCATTACATGAGACTAAGAAAGGCAATCTTGGGAGGATCAATGCTTTCCCAGAACTGTGAACATAAGGGAGTTCTTCTCCATCTGGAAGCCTGACCACATGGACTCTACCTCCTGTCTGAGGCAGGAACCAACATCTCTGGCTTCAAGAAACAGGGTGCCAGGAACAATCCTGACACCTAAAACTAATCCAGCATCCCTGGCTTCAAGATGCTTCCACCTCAGCTCCACCTTCAATATAACTCACTCACTGATCTTCCATCAGCCAGTTGACTGCCAAGCCAAGGAGCACAGGAAGCATCGGGGAAGCATCTCCATGTACCACCTTCTCTGGATGAACCCCTCCCTCTTCTCATCACCCAAGTCTGTTCACTCTAAAATAGTCTCCAGTATTCTTGGGCTATAATTAGGTTATAGCTTTCATATGAAAGCTATAACTTGGTTTCATAGTAGGGCTGAGTACATTCGATACTTTTTCTTCCATTCTTGAGATACTTTGCTAAGAAGAATATGTTCCAGCTCCATCCATATAAATATGAAAGATGTCTTAACACAACAAGACAATGCTGTGAAGGCTATGTTAACCTTTTTTGATGAAAATATTTCAAATTGTATATAAAACCAGTACATTGTACCCCACAATTGCATTAATATACACGGCTATGATTTAATAAAAAATAAAATAAAATAGCCTCTAGTGATGTCCCTGGATTCCCTGGTATAGAAGCTGTACTTTCCACTTCTTTAGCAGGTCACTCTGTGTAAGACTGTTTTGAGAAGTACTCATAGCACAGACATATTTGTGCATATTGTAGGCAGCCATGACCTTCTGAGAAATCTCACATATAACATCTTTTCACATCCTCTAGGTTCCCACATTCAATTACTTATCAGCCTACAATCATTTCAGCAGGGGAAAACAGATGCTTTTTACCTTTTTTAAAGTTAAGAAATAATTAACATAGAATAAAATACATAGACCACGTGTTCAGTTCACAAGTTTGGACAACTGCATTCAATTGTGTAATCACCACTCAGAACAAGATGTGGGGAATTTCCTTCCATGAGACTGTTTCCTCATTCTCCTCTTCCATCAACTCCCTCTCCACTCACTGATGTCTGTCACCACAGAGGAATTTTGCCTGTATCTGGATTTCATGTAAATGAATAAGAACCTTTCTGCAACTGGCTTATTTCACTTAGCATGTTTTTGAGATTCATCAATGTTGTTGCCAGAATCAGTAGTTTATTCTTTTTTTTCTTATTGCTAAGTAGTATACAATTAAAAGGGAATTTGTTTATCCAGTGTTCTGTTAATGGATATTTGGATTGTGTTTAGTATAGAATCTTAAAAATAAGGCTCCTATAAACATTTTTATTGTGTCTTTTTGTACACCTGTGTTTTTTATTTTATTTTTATTTCTTGTTGATAAATACCTGAGTGGAATTGCCAAGTCACACAAGATAAATGCATGTTTCACTTTATTAAAAACTGTCAAAACAGCTCTCCAATGTGGTAAGGTCATCTTATCCCACAATAATTAAGAACTCTGGGTGCTATACAACCTCCTCAACATTTGGTTTTTGCAGTCTTTTTTATTTTAGCTATCCTACTGGGTGGAAAGGCATCTCATTTTATGGCTACAATTTGCAATTCCTTGACGTCTAATGATGTTGAACACCTTTTCTAAGGTCATTCAGATAGATTTTTTTTGTGCAGTGCCTGTTTAAGTTTTTACTTGGGTTGTCTTTTTATGATGGATTTATAGAAATTCTTTATGAGGCAGAGCCTGTGGCTCAGTGGGTAGGGCATCAGCCCCATATACGGAGGGTGGCAGGTTCAAACTCGGCCCTGGCCAAACTGCAACAAAAAATAGCCAGGCCTTCTGGCAGGCACCTGTAGTCCCAGCTACTCGGGAGGTTGAGGCAAGGGAATCGCCTGAGCCCGAGAGTTGGAAGTTGCTGTGAGCTGCGATGCCACGGCATTCTACTGAGGACGATAAAGTGAGACTCTGTCTCTACAAAAAAAAAACAAAAAAAAACAAACAAAAAAAACCAATTCATTATGTATTCTAGATCCAAGTCCTTTGTCAGATATATATGCTGTGATTATTTTCCCAGTCTATTCATTTTCTTAAAGGTAGTATACGTTGGTAAGCAGAAATATTTGATTTTGATGATGTCAAAGTTTGTGATTTGTGCTTTTTGTATCATATGCAAGAAGAAAAAAATTTGCCTACCCTGAGGTCACAGTGGCATCCTCCTATGTCATCTTCTACAAGATTTACAATTCTAAGTTAACATTTGGATTTGTGATCCAATTCAAATTAACCTTTAGTATGGAAATCGATGTATAGTTTCATTTTTTTTTCTCCCAGAGAAAATATTTTTTAATACTATATTTGCCCATAGTATGGGAAATAGTGGTATCCTACTACATTTGAAATATCACTTGAGTACCTTAGTTTATGTGTAAGTTGTAGGTACCTGCACCAGGCTGATTCTATTTTCTACAATACTCAGGCTTCTAGTAGAACTAGCCAGCCTAATACTAGAAGTATTACAAGGATAGATCATTTAAACTGCACATTCTACAGCAGCTAGAGACTGCCTTATATAAATATTTCACTTTGATTTTTTTAAAATAGGAGCACAGATGTAAAAAGACTCATAGGTTTCTAATTTTAGTGAAAGTCTTATAATTTGACTCATAAGTACAACTATTTAGAATGAAATGTTTGTAAGTGTAAGATAACTCAGCCTTGTTCATGCACTCAGAATGGAACAGGGAGGCCCGGCTGAGGCAGCAGGGATTCAGCAGGCTGGAAGAAACAACGGCTTGTGAGGCAGGGCACTAGGAGAACTCCTGGGCTGCTTCTTTCTTGCTTTTTCTTCTTCTTTTTATTTTTCTTTTTAAACTTTGCCTGCCAAATAGAATTGCCCTTGATTTATGTAGAAAGAGAACTTGGTTCCTCCCCTAGATTTAGAAGGAACCCCCAACTACAGGCAGCCTGATAGTGTCATGCAAAGAATGAAAATAATTTATTATTTGAGAATCAGTTAAGTGTACTTTCTCCACCCTCTTAATACAATTAAAATTCCATCCAGTGCTCAATTTAACACAAGAAATAGAATATTGGCCAGTGAATTAGGCCACGGTACCTTTCCTGTAGAGCTTCTGGTAAGCTGTCAAACTGCCTTCTGTTTAGCTTTCAGAACACTGACTAAATGGGGATCTTGACTCCAAACTCTCTATAGGAAGAGTCCAAAGATTATAGATTGTCTTGTTATGAACAAAGTACTTTAATTTCCACAGTAATAAAGTCTACAATCATGTGTTGCATTTTTTATCATATAAGTAGGAAATCAGCATGCGTGTGTTTGTATGTGTGGTAAGAGCCAAGTGGAAACACGGAACAACTTCTTTAAAAATTGTATAAAATATCTTTCTTAAAATAAAATATAATTTATTCCCTTATATTTAAGCATTTCTCAAGGTTTGGGAGGAAATTTTTCAAAGCATACTGTGAATTGTGAATTCCCAATACCAATAATCATTTAATATGTAAACATGAAATGCAATACTTGGAGATCATATTGTAATAAAATCTTAAAAGTCTCAGCTAAAGGCTCAAATATCTAGTAAGATATCTAACAGTAATAATAACTAGCATTTACTGGGCACTTTATAAATGCCATGCACTATTCTGAGTCTCTACATGCCTTAACTCATTAATTCAACGTGATAAACTGTGAAGTTAACTATCTCTATTCTCAGCTTACAGAAAACTGGGAAACAGAAGAGGACTTGCCCCAGGTTACATACAAACTCAGGCAGTCTGACTCTAGAGGACTGAACAGTGCCTCCTCAAAGTTCATTTGTTAAAGCCCATACCTGCAACATGACTGTATTTGGAGACAGTTCTATAAGGAGATAATTAGGGTTCAATGAGGTCATAAGGGTAGAGTCCTCCTCCTCCAGCATTCCTGGCCTTCTAAGAGGAAGATGCTTTCCCTCTCTTTCTCCCTCTTTCTCTCCTCCCACTCCCACACACACACACACGTACTGAGGAAGGGCAGGTGGGCGCACAGCAAGAAGGGCCATCCACAAGCGGGGGAGACGGGCTTCACTGGAACTGGACCAGGCTGCTACCCCGAGCTTGGACTTCACCCTTCATGAAAAAGGCCACTTCTGTTGTTTAAGGCACCCAGTCTAGTATTTTATTGTAGTAATCTGAGGAGCCTTACACGGAAATCACTTTCCAGAGACTTCCAAATAAGAGAACCAGAAAGAACACTAGTAAATGTGCCCCCTCGTGCCCTTTTAAAGGGCTAAAAGCAGCTGAGAAACTGAAATCTTATTGAATTTTATCATTATTATAAATATTCATAAATATCTTTAAATATACACATCCATACATGTAGGTTAAGACATGTTTACTAAGTTGATCTTGGCAAAAGAACCATAAAAGCTTCCAATCAATGTAAATGTAAAAGTTTCTGGTAGGATTTTTAGCATAACTAGATTTTCAGGCAATGACTCTGGGACTAAAATGGAATAAGAATGAAGACTTGAAATGGCTACTGATACAGTATTCCCAATTTATTAAAAATAATCACAAAGCATTACTAGTAATGCCCAATCTCTAGCATTCTGATCAAGTGAAAGGAATTATCAGTGTCTAAAAGGTCTTTGTCAAGTCTAACATCTATAAACATTTAAGTGGTATTGAGCAGATTCCATAATCTGATCTGCTTTTAACTGTGGAAATCAATGCAGTTATTAAGAAGCTACTTGAATAATTCATGTTGTAAGTGAAGGCCTTCAGAGTAGCCATAATGTGTTTGTATCTTAATGGTATTTCAAATAAAGTTGTGTCCTGCTACAATGCACATTTAGTAAGCAAGACCAATCCTCATCCATCAGTTCAGAGGCAGTGATGAGAGAAATTCTGACAGTTTCAACAGAATAGCTGGGCTAGCTATCTGGTTTTTATAAATAAGAGACTTAAGGGAAAGTTTCTTTCCCCAGTATCTCAGAGGAAGACAGTGTCTTTTCATTCACCTCACAGAAGGTTTAACATTCTCTTGGAGATACTATTCAGTGATATTACTGCAAGTCCTTTTGTTCACCAGATTGAATGTATATTCATTAGCCCCAACCAAAAATGTGCAGAAAGTATCGAACAATTAACTCTGAGTATGGACATTTGGGCAAGAATAGGTTTCTTTCTTTGAAAGTTTTTTTTTTCAACATCACCCATTTCCCTTACATTGAAATCAGAGTTTATTTAAGTAGTATCAGCCTTTGAAAAGTTTTTTTTGTTGTTGTTCTTTTATCATTATGTTGCACTCAGTAAAGTGCTGTGGTGTCACAGCTCACAGGAACCTCACACTCTTTGGGCTTAAGCAATTCTCTTGCCTCAGCCTCCCAAGTAGCTGGGACTACAGGTGCCCGCCACAAGGCCTGGCTAGTTTTTGGTTGTAGTTGTCATTGTTGTTTAGCAGGCCTGAGCCAGGCTCGAACCCACTAGCCTTGGTGTATGTGGCTGGCACTCTACCTTTGAAAAGTTTTAAATATCAGACAAGCATCAAAAAATGAGACTATAAGCAAAGGCCTCCAAAATTACCTAATCCCAGCCTTATCCAATCCTCAAACCCCCTCAATGACAATCCCTCCAAGTTCAGACTCCACCTATCTGAGGTGTGCCAGAGATAGCTCTTCTGAGCTATCATTGCTCTTAGGACAGAAAGTTCTTCCTTAGGCTGAGCCTCCTTTGGGGGTCTCTTGATCAAGAAGAACCCCCTCATCCCTGCCATCCTTCTGATACTTGAAGGTAATAATTAATGGCCTTTCTAAGCTTTCTCATCTTCAGCCTAAGCATTCCCAGTGCCCTCACTTCTCCCAGGCTCTGTCAATGCCCAGGCCCATGTTAATATCAATGTGTTTATAATTATATACTTTAGGGAAAACCCACTAGACATATCCATTATTAAAAATTATCTCTACTATAAAAATTATTTCTATTCTAAACCAATTACTGGAGCCAGTGAGCTCCTCTTCTTTACTGCTTGCCCACCACCATCATTCTCTCCAGCCCCTGGACTGCTTCCTCCTCAGGCTTACATGGTTCTCCTCGCGTGGCTTGGCCCACAAAACTTCCCATGTTCTCACCCTAGTTTCTTCCCTAGTGCCAGCCCTAAATACTGCCCTCCACTGCCACTGTGCGCTGGCTGTACCCTCCAATCACTGCTGGCTCCGCCTGGAGCACCCTCCCTTCTTCCCCAAGTACTAATGCTTTCTCCAGGCAGGTAGCCTGAGAGCGCACAGGGGAGCACATCCACCACTATTAACTAACTGTTACAAGAAACCACCCTCAGGTCTTAGGGACACAATGAAAATTCACTCCTCATTCCTACTGCAGTCCATTACTGTCGGGCAGAGGGCAGGAAGCACAGGTGGGTAAGGGAGCTGCACACAGTGTCTCAGGGACCCCAGCTGCCTGTGTGTGAGAACACTGCCATCTCCCACACCTGGCCTCCAGGGTCATCTCACAAAGGGAAGAAGGGTCATGAGACTTGTTTAGAAGATTTTACATCCAGGCCAAGAAGTACTGTGTGTCACTTTTGCCCACATTCCATTTGCCCCAACTCAGTCACAGAGCTACCAGAGGGGAAATGCAGCTGCAGGAGGAAAACCAAACTGTCGCTGGATCCACAGCTGGGCCGTCTCTAGAGTGGCCCTCCAACCTTTTTGGCACCAGGCACCAGTTTCATGGAAGACAATTTTTCTGACGGGGGGGGGGGGCACAAGGAGGGGGTTAGGGGCAGGGATTATCCCAACAGTGATGAGAAAATTCACGTGCATTACCTCAGATCATCAGCCCTGAGACGCTCCTGAGAGGCACACAGCCTAGTTCCCACCCATTTGCAGTAATGGTAGGGGTCGGTCCTGTCAGAATCTAAGGATGATCTGACAGAAGGGGAGCTCAGGCAGGGATGTGAGTGATGGGGAGTGTCTGTAAATGCAGATGAAGTTTCTGGCTGCTCACCCACAGCTCACCCCCTGCTGTAGACCCAGTTCCTGATCTTCAGGCCAGCTTTGGGGACCGCAGCTCTAGAGTACTCTCTTCTGTTCTCCATGCTTACTGATACCATTAAAACTGGATTATAAAAAGAATGTAAGAATAGACAATATAAGGAAAGTATAATGATAAGAGGATAAAAGTACTTGCTACATTGAAAATCCTGCATGTTTACTTGTTTATTTCCCCAGTTGACCTGTAAACCCCCAGAGGCCAGCGATGTGGCTTTCATTTTTACATTGTTGCATGTAGTCATGACCTTGCCACAAGTGTTTATTCACACTTGGGAATGAATGGTTAATGAATGAGTCTCAGGCCATGCTTTCTACTGTTGCTAACTAGATTGCTAAAATGGTACTTGAAAATCCAAAGATCAAGAGACACTGAGGAGGAACGTGGCTCCTCCGAGCACTGGGGGTCAAGAGATGCTACAGGAGCTCTTACAGTGAATTGGATGGTGCCCTTGATAGCATGGAGAAAATGAAGCATTCTCCTTTTCCCAAAACTACAAGCTGGGTCTTACTTATCACTGAATCCTTAGAAATCACTGAGCACTTAGAACTCTTAGAAAGTGTCTGTTGAATGAATAAATATAAAGCACTAGAATATGTTTTTAAGAATAGGTTCATCAGGTCACAGGCTATATTAATTTTAATTACATATCAAAACTAATAGAATTTGATAACAGGACCAGCCATAAAATTACAACCATTTTACTAAGGCTTACAATAATTACCTTTATATCCTTCTATAATACTGCCTAGTTTTATATTCTTTTAATAATAGCAGCTCTAACACATTCTAGGCTAAGAACTTTTTAAAGGAAGTTGTCTTAATTTACAAGTAAAGTGAAATGGTGGAAATCACTTCACTTGGATTTGAAAACCATTAACCCAGCTCTTAAGGGTGGTAGTCTGTGTTGCAAATGTAGATGGAAGGCTCCTTCCTTTGGGTTAAATCATTACAAGCTGAGATAGCATCTTTAGGAAACAGAAAAAGCAGGAAAGGCTGTCTTCCTTTCCCAGTCTATAAATAAACAGGAAAACAAAGATAAAGACTGAAGAAATAGCTCCCAAGCCAATTTTGAAACTTGTGTTGACCTAACTTAAATATCTTAATATTGTGACTGATCTGATAATTTTTAAGAAAAAAAAAAAAAATCTAAAACCTAGAAAAAACATGTACACCATGCTCCCTTCAATGCTTTGTATGAACTGTTAAAAAATAGAATCCTAAAATCTATTTGCTTATGTCAAATAAATTTTAATGTTTGCTCTTTTGATGTTGGTTGTTATGTCCAAAATACCCAAGAAAACCCTGATGAAATGAGAATGTTCACCTCCTGGTTCCTTTATAGATTTTATTTCCTTTGATAAATGGAATAAAGGAACAATAGGTCCAAAACAAATCCAAAAAATATTTGTAACCTCACTTGTACATAAAATTTGAACTCATCATCTTGGTAGTTAAGAAACCTCAGTGTTCTTTATTAGTAATTTTCAAAATCTTAAATACAATGCATCAGACAAAATATAAAAATACAACTTTCAGTGCAGCATTATCTTGAAAAATCATCTTTCTATGATCTCCATTTAATTTTTTTTTTTTTTTTTCAAATTGTAAAGCTTTAAAAGTTCAGTGAAAACTCGATAGATAAAACCAGAATAAAAGCAAACTTGAAACCCTTAAAGGAAATTGCTCAGAGAATTTGAGTATCAACCACGGCAAGCCGGAGCCCCTGTCATCTAGACCTCCATGGGGATGTGATCTAGTTTGAGGCCTAGAAAATCAGATCGGTTATGAAAAGTCTCCATGGAATTATGGGAACTGAGAAGAGATGGAAAAGAAAGAGATACAGTTTGATTTGGAGTCCTCTGAGCCTCAGGAGATCCCAACGTCCTCATCTCAAGGCCCCAGGGCTATCACAGTAAACTAACAAGTAAAGCTGTCCCTTGATATCTGTGGGAGATTGATTGTAGGACCCCCTCCTGCCCCTGCCAAAATACCAAAAAACCAGATGCTCAGATGCCTTATACAAAATGACATATATCTTCCTTTATACTTTAAATCATTTCTAGATTGCTTTTAGTACCTAAAACAATGTCATGTTATATAGTTGTTACACTGCATTGTTTTTATTTGTATTTTTTTATTGTTGTATTGCCATGTTTTATTTATTTAAAAAATATACTTTCAATCTGCATCTGTTGTAACATTGGATGTGACCTCACAGATGAAGAAAGCCAATTGTATTCCATTCCAGTGTGGATACCTTTACCAAGCCAATGCCTCACAAGCCTGGCTAGACCTCACTACAAGGGTGGTAACCCTAAATACAAATAGTTGTTTAACTGAGCACCCTACTATGTGCCAGGTAATCACGACGCTAAGTATTGGAGGATAAAACAGGAAACAAGACAAACATAGAGCCTGCCCTTTTGGGGCTTATAGTTCAACAGGGAAGATTAGCTTTCATGAGACAAGTACTAACATAATAAGCACCAAAGGAGAGATTAGAAACAATGAAATCACACTGTATGGGGTTCCTAACTGGCTCAGGAGGTAGAAGTAGTCAGGGAAGCCTGCCCTAAGATAGTGATAAATCATGGTATTTACATTTGCTCAAGTCACTTGACCTTGTGGCCTTAGTGGCCATATCTGTAGAATGGAGTAATAATGGTACCTACCATATAGGATTCTTACAAGGATTAACTAACAGAGAGCAAATAAAAGCACTAACCAGTGACAAACATGAGGTGTCAATATGTGTTTCTGCAATTACTGTTATTATGATGATGATGCTTATTGCTACTCTTACTATTAGTCTGATTGAGGAATAAAAGCCAGGCAAAAGGAGGGGATCCTTCTGCCTCCTTAGTGATCACACGAGGACGATCCTTCTGCCTCCTTTCCACAAGTTCCCCCTCACCCTTGCCATTCTGAAAGGATTTCCCATCGACTCTGCTTTTGCTTCTAGATACCGTATTGTGATCTTTATTTTCCTTTTTATAATTTTCTGCATTTTCCAAATTCTCTTATTTCCCTCCCCATAACAACCTAGTATCTGCAAGATTTGGCTTTTATTCATTGCCCTCTTATATCACTTCCCACTCACTTAACAATTCATTGCCATGGGCGGTGCCTGTGGCTCAGAGAGTAGGGCTCTGGCCCCATATACCAAGGATGGCAGGTTCAAACCCAGCCCCAGCCAAACTGCAAAAAAAAAAAAAAATACAAATACTTGGGCGTGTGGCAGGCACCTGTAGTCCCAGCTACTCAGGAGGCTGTGGCAAGAGAATCGCATAAGCCCAAGAGTTGGAGGTTGCTTTGAGCTGTGATGCCACAGCACTCTACTGATGGTGACAAAGTAAGACTCTGTCTCAAAAAAAACACAAAAAAACAAAACAAAAAAAAACTCATTGCCACCACTCCACCATTATGTTTTTCTTTTCTTTCTTTCTTTTTTTTTTTTTTTTTTTTTTTTTGCAGTGTTTGGCCAGGGCCGGGTTTTGAACCCACCACCTCTGGTATATGGGGCCCACACCCTACTCCTTTGTGCCACAGCCGCCGCCCCATCATTATGTTTCTTAAATAGAGATCTGCTCTCTCACACATTTGAAACATTTCACAGCCTCCTATCCCTACCAAGTAACACCCAAGCTCCTCAGCAAAATCACCCAAATGATCCAGGCCTGAGGCCCAGTCTAACCTTCCACTGTCATTTCCTGACACCCTTCTTGCCCCAGCTGCACAGAACTCTCGCCAATATCTGAACACAGCATACACGTTGCTACCTGATTCAGCTCATTTTAGTCTTTATGCCAAGAGCAGCCTTCCAGCCTCCACCTAGCAAAATCCACTCCTCTTCCCAGCCCACTAAGTTTCAATGTCATCTCCTCTATGAAGACTTCACCTATTCTCTCCGCCTCTCCCCAAAACAAGCCCTTGGGAACGTTTAAGGCCTCTCTTATGGTTCTACTCCAGGCACCATGCGTAGAGTCAGATACATGTTTATCTCTCTGCTTACATTGGGTTCTGTCAAAGTAGAAGCTTTATCTACATTACCTTTGTTTGGTGGTACTTCCAGCTCATGAGTCAATAAATGTCTATATTGTTGCTATACAAATAAAGATAATAATATAAAGGTTTCTCCGAGGAAATCTCGAGAGAGACAGATTATTTAAACTGACGTGAAAAAGACACAAGGACAACATACCATTCCAATTATTTACTCATTTCTTGTCATGTCGCGTTAGTACACATATTTATCAAGTCAGCACTGTTATTGATGGCTTATTAACTATATCTGCCAGGCACTGTGGTAGGCACTAATTACACAATTGAGAATAAGATGACAAAAATACTAAAGAAACACAATTGACGATGGAAGATGATAATTTTGAGGTCCCAGTTTAAATCAGGGTACCAGGGAAGGCCCTTCTAAGTAGCATCTATGATGATAGGAAGGGAAGGTTGAGGAGGAATTAACCATATAAAGAATGGGAGAAAGGGTATTCCCAGAGAAGAAAACCCTCTGGAAGGTCCTGAGACAGGGCGGACGTGTTGGAGAACGTGGAGGATGGTCAGCATGCCTGGAACCTGGTGCAAGAGGGGCGTGGGGAGCCAACTTTGAGCTCCTCTGAGATGTGCTGGTTCCCTGAGACAGAGTACACTTCCAACGGCCCTGTAAGTTATTAAAGGTTTTAGGCAAAGCAAGATTTTCAAGGAAAAGGGGCGACAGAATCACATTTACATCTTTAAAATATCACTCTGAAGTGAGGAATTAAAATTTCTTGTAGGTAGAATTACTAGTGAAATGGAAAAGTTCACCATTTAGTAGATTTTTCAGTACATTTAGAATAATAGTTATTTGACTATCCATCAGTCAAATATTATATTCATCAGTCAAATATTTATCTCTGATTTTTCTTAAAAGTTAAACTCAAGCACCTCTGTAGCTCCTGCTTCTCTGAATAGTATCCTTCAGGTATACAAAGTGACAGTACAGACCCTCGTTCCTAGAGTGCCACATTGTACAAGATCAAACGTTTAACCAGAGCTGTCATTCCAAAGAACTTAAAGCCGCTTGTCAAAATAAAGACTAGTATCGGATGTTGACTGAAACTCAAATTTTTCATTCTAAACTTCAGTTGAAAATCTGGCCTTTTGTACCTAAGTTGATGCTTTATGAATGACAGGACACACAGGAAAAGGTTGTTATTTGTGTTTGTTTAGAAGTGTCACAATCCTTCTCTCTGTTGAGAACAAATTCACTCAAATTACAAATATGTCACCCAAAAAGTAGATAAAATGCAGTATCATTTTAAGGAATCTTCTTGTAACATTTTGTTAAACCTAAAGAAATGTTACAACCAGAAAAGGCAAGAGGAAAGAAGAAAAACACAGTTGTAGATTGGACAAAAACTAAGGACCATACTCATACCCGTTAGTGTATCAACCCTGGCTGGCAAGCAGTAACCTGCACGGATGATACCTATCACTTGGGAAGGAAAATTGCGAACATGTGCGGAGAGGACACCAAGAAAATATCCAACATCCAGCCAAGCCACTAAAAGAAAGAGAATGGAGGAAAAAAATACAACCATCACCTATGAACTATTTGAACTCATTTCCTAAGCTTTTAAGGGGCAGTGACTTATCCATTATAAAAACAATGTTTAGAGAATCAGAGAAAGAAAAAGAAATACAGACCGAACAAAGAAGTTGAGACCTACAGGGGATATAGAAGCAGTGGTACCTAAATGTTTTTTTTTTTTTTTTGGGGGGGGGGGCAAGGTAGGGAAGTTAAAAAGGTAAAATAGTAGTTGTGGCATTGATAATAGCACTGACATCAAAAATAAAAGCTAATGTATTTAGCACATACTACATCTGAGGCACTGTGCTAAGTGCTTTTCATGGTTTATCTGATTTAAACCTCTTACCAGCTCTAGGGTGAGTAGTATTTTTATTTCCATTTGAAAACTAAGGAAACTGCTGCCAAAGCCAGTTTCGGGAAGCTAGAATGTGAAGGTGAGGTCAGCTTTGTCTGCCTGAACCTTTTGCAAATGAACACCAGGTTTCAGCTTTTTTGTTGTTGTTACTTTTAATCCAGACGTCCAAGTCTTAAATATAATACAATATAGATGCTCTTACTCGTTTTAATGGGAAGTCTTCTGAGTCATATTTCAGATTTTCCTTCTTTCTTAAACACAGTATCGCAAGCACAATTTAAAGTTCTCCTAATAATTCACAACAGCCCGAGCATAATTTAAACATTAGCTATCATGTTCTGCTTAAAACAGCCTCAAGAGCTACTCAGAAATGTAAAGACCATTTGCTCCTCCAGCACGTGGAAGCTGAATGCTCTTTGAGTTGTTCCTGTTCAGTATATTTTGGCTTTCGGCTGTCTGTTCCCTCACCGCCAGGCTTTCAGCTGTGCCTTGCCCCCATCAGGGTGCTCAGCTCCCGCAACCACCCACTGTGCCACCCACTGCCTACTAAATTCCAATCAACGCATCTGGACACAATTTTACAAAGTCTACTTTGACCCATATTTGTTCTCTGTGGGCTCTTTCATCAACAGTGACCGTATTAACCGAAATACTGTGCCAAACCAAAGAAACTTGCTCTTTTTTCCAGCAAACCTCAGCTAACCAGATGCAGGAGACTTTGTGTAGCATACCAGAGTTTGAGGAGACTTGGTCCTAGGAGTTAGAAGTAGTAGCCTCACTTTAAAGGAGTAAACTGAGGCTCAGAAGTATTAAGCAACTCAGGTTCTCACAGCTGGTAAGAAGCAGAGCTGGGATTTGAACACAGTCTTTCTGATTCCTAAGCATCACTGCCAAGAATGGGTTGAGGAAAGGGAAACACAGCCATGTCTTAGAAAACTTAACAGCTCCAAGAAATGGCCACAATTTGCTTTACGTATTTACTCTGCGGTAAGTATCAAATAATATCATTAATCCATGTTGAGATTATAAGACCTTGAAGACGTCCTTGTAATCTTATAAGGATCTAACGCACAGACCAGAGATTGTTACCTAGGTGACACGTGGTATGTCACCAGCTGGGCAGTGCCAGACTGAATAGCACATTTTCACACATCAAAGCACCTTATTGGTGATTTCCTGGCATTCTTGGGTACAGCTTACCACTTTCAAAACAGATTAGTGCACAGGAATAAAACAAATACGCAAAAATTGTAAGTTTCTCTAATATAACTTTTTTCTAAATAAAAATATCCATTTTGCATACTACGTTGGACAAAAGGTTTAATGATCACCTTATTCAGAAACCAATTTAGACTTAATCATTTCATCCTGGCTCCTGAATTCATCTATTTATTTAAACAATATTTATTATGTAAATATTCTGTGCTACTGATACTCTGTGCTACATGTTATGCTAAATGACAAGGAGAGAGGTAAGACTTTTTATGGTATACAATCCAGGATATTTACTTGGGTTAGGTAACATTGTGACTGGATTAACAAATGCTTTTATTTATTAAAACTGTTAATATTTAAAAAGTGGATCCAGGACAGGCATGGTGGCTCCTACATACCATCCCAGCCCTTTCAGAGGTCAAGGCAGAAGGATAGCTTAAGGACTTTGAAACCAGCCAGGACAAGACAGTGAGACTTCGTCTCTACAAAAAAAAAATTAAAAATCAGCCTAGTATGGTGGCACATACCTACCTGGAATGCTGAGACAGGAGGATTGCTTCAGCCCAGGAATTTGAGGTTACAGTAAGCTATGGCTGTGCCACTGCACTCCAGTCTGGGTGACAGAGCAAGATCTTTTCCTATCTTCAAAGGAAGGAAGGGAGAGGAGGGGGAAGCAGCGAGGTTTAGAAACTTGCCATAGAAATTATTTCAAATGTCAAATGACAATTAAAAGCATCTTCTTCCTAATCTAATCATATTTAAAGTTAACTTAAATCTTTACACAGAGCAGAGAGGTTTTCACATGGCAACTACACCCCCCAAAACTTCCTTAAATGTGTAGTAAAAATTGTTCATCATCTCTTGGATTCCTGGGTTTCAGAAAAAACAGACAAAAAGAAATCTCCATAGAACTTTTTAAATGCAAAGGCCGCTCATGTATACTATGTGCGGAGCTGTGGAGCAGCGGCTCCCAGGATGGGGCAGGTCCTCACACTGCCCACTTTAGACTCACGCAGAATTAATATCCTGCTTTGACTTCACTTTGACAAGTCAGAATTGCAAGGAAAAATTATATCAGCTTAAATAGCTCCTTGGTTCAGGTAGCAGCACCTGTAGGATACTGCTTTACAGAATAGCCCTAATATCCACCATGTGGTCTAATTGTTTTTGTGATGTAATTATGTTTTGAGATGGGCCTAGAATTGGTCCATATTTATTTTCCCAATAGTCCCGGTAACAGAGCGTCCACAGCATTCTAGATGGTTCTTATTGTGTAGATTCAAGCTTTCTTTGTCTCCTTTCTCACATGGGCATATTTTTTCCTACTTTGCATAAGTATCTACTATTTCTTAGGGTTACTAAATTGTTGTCTTCTTTAAAAGAAATCTCTAGTTGGCTTCCTAAGTACATGACATTTAATTTTATCTTAGAAAAATAAGCAGGACACCACACAAAGTACTGCCATTCTTTCTGCTTCTAAGATTTACATTTAAAATGCTTTTATTTGATCCTCCATGATCTTTTTAACAGCACAAATGCTTAAAGGATTAAATATGTTTGGGGGAAACTTAAATTCTTAATTCTTAATAGTGTATTTCAAATAACTGAAAATGAAACATATGCTAATCTGTTAAAATTTCAAATGGAAGTAAGCATTATGTTTCTGGCTTATTTAAAAAACATTTTCCTCTTGTACTCTTTTATCATTATTAACTGTTACCAAAACCATATATTATTTCACACAGTTACATAGTTAATCTTATTACCTCCAGTGATCAGGGGATATTTTATGACCAAATTTCTCAATAAATAATTTATGCCACTTTTCCATTACTTGGAAAGTAATGTTTCAGAATACTATCTGACACTAATACTCCAAGCGTAGCCACTGATTTACTTAACAGACAAGAGATAAGGTCTAATGCACATATCTTCTTTCTAAGAGATCAGTTTGTCAATATTGATTGAAGCCAACGCACACAAAAGTACATATCAGGACAGAAGAACTTGCTCTAAACACCACTTTACTTCTACCACTTTACTTCCAGCTTGCTGAGCCATGGGAGGATTGATGGCTTTTCCTACACCAGCATCATTAATTGGGAAGAATTTTTAATTACAATCTAACACACAATTAAATCCATTAACCTTGTAGAGAAGTTAAAACAGACCTCTGGGCCCCCAGAAAGTAGACACTCCCTGAAGCAGATGATGAGCTCATTCTGCAGAACTGTTCTGTCCTTACCCAGAGCCAGGCAGTCAAGGTGAATGCTCAAGGTCATGAATTTTGGGAACCATCTGCTTTTCTGTGGAGGCTAGAAAGGAACAGGAGGAAAGGGGGTAGTCACCAGAACTGGGGACCCTTATCTCTCAGCATGTCACCATGAGGCAAAGGAATCGACACAGATCACACACACATGCCTCAAACCAGGGGCTTTGCAAATAACAAATCATTGAATCCTGGCAATGGCTGGTCAGCACTGCTTCCCCAGTTTTGCAGATAGGGACAGTGTGGTTCAGAGAGACTAGCAGTCTCACATAAGGTCACCTTATGACTACCAGAGTATGGTCAGTGGGGTGTGGCCACTGCTACATAGTTACCAGGGGGAAGGAAGTTCTGAAACGGCTGCCCCACAACTGTGTCTGCTCCCGTTTCCAACATAGGCTACCAGACAACTTGGGTGCTTTTTCATATTTTCTTCTTTGGCTATTTTGTCCCTTTTAATGCTCTCCTTAATGCAGCTACTCAGAGTGGATATATAAGGTGGGGCGGGAGAGGGGGGTGCGTTTTCATCCATTCCTCCCTGGCCCCTACCCTCTCTGAGGAATGACTATACCCACCCCCCACCTGAGCTCCCCTTCCCACGCCCACACTGGGCCTTCTCTAAAGACACACAGGGTGCTCTTGTCCTCTTTGTTCTTCATCTAGTCGACCATAACAAGAATTAGATAAGCAATAAAGCTTTACATTACTCCTCTAAGAAAGTGTGCTTTGAAAGAATCAGTAATAATACTCTAATGGGAAGAATAAAGTGTAAATGGTAGCATTAAAAGCATCAGAGTGAGAGGGAGCATGGCCACAGCCTCATCTTAAATTCTAGAACTTATACACTCCAATGTAATTAATGAAGTGGAGGGTCAGGGTGTGACTTCCTGTCTCATTCATTTTATTTTTGTAAAGTCAGCCCAATAGTCCCAGAGGGCCACGAGGCTTCATACCTTCATCACCTTTGGAAGAAAAGCCACAGTGCCTGGTCTGACTTCATGAGAGCTACAGGGCCACAAAGACTGCAGGAGACGCCCAGCCTGGCTCACATCCATCACTGTCATCCGCCGCCTGCCTCCCCGAGTGACAACCTCTGCTTTCACTGCTCTATGCTCCATTAGGCTCACACAAGTATTTGCCTACAGCTAACAACTCACAAGTTTTCACAAATACAAATTTGCAGTAGAAAATAATAGAAAGGGGATCACAGAAAGGAGCTAGAGTTTCATTTCCCCTGGACCTCCTAGATATTTTCTTTCAGGCATTAGCCATGCAGCTGCTTGTTTAGCTGTAAAAGAATCCCTCCGGCTTGCAAGGAGGTGAATGGAATCATTATTGCCATCTCCTTGTTTTAATAATTTCAATCAATATTCAGACAACAGAAGGAAAGTGGAAGAGCAGATGACCAAGAACAGCAGATGACACCAAAGTTATGATTGCTCTTTTCAGCTGGGGAATGCTTCCATCCTCTTCCCTCGCCACCGTACTTTCCAGGCTCTCTTTAGCTTTGCCTTGTGTGCCCTGGACTTGGATCAGCATTTGATTAATCTGGGGGAGGGTGTTCAAGTGGCCTGGCAGCATGTTGTGTTGTGAGGAAAATCAATCTGTTGGGGGCCATTTATCACAGATAACTGGCAAAAGAACACTCAATAGTTTGTGCTTAATATTCACTGAGTTCACAAATGTGCTAAGTACTATAATGAACTCACAAAAACATGATCCCTGCCCTCTGCTCCTACCTACACTTTGTCCCTGGGTTTCTAGGCAGCAGCCCTGAGCAGAGCCTCTTTTGGCTTATAATTTAACATATCCCATTGGTCAGATGAAGGCAGAAAGGAAGGGGCTGAAGGAAGAGGAAAAGGTGATACTTTGATGACAAGGGCAGTGAGTGGTACCCAGGTGGAAGACTTTAAAACTACTTGTGTTTAGAGATTTAAATACTGGGCAAGTAGAAAAGATACTCCCAACAGTAAGAATATTTGGCAAGGGAAAGAGAGACTTTGAGCAAAAGATATGACACACATCAGACTAGCCAAGATAATTTCTAAATTTGAGTGGGTATTTCAGTTAAATGTACTATAAGATGAACCGAAGAGACCTGAGGTTGAGAAAGCAGTATAATGTTTGCTTTTTATAGTATCTATTAAAGGAAAAGCACAGCAAGGAAACAGGCCTCTTCCTGCAGAGCTGAGAAAAAAATGGAGCCCATGGCAAGAAGAAAATAGGGTGGTCCATGATGCCTTGTCCCCCTCTGATAAAACCAGGGTTTCATTGCTGCTAAAAAGTAGTTTTCACATAAAATAAATGACATCTGTTCTAGAAAAAAGAGGTTCAAAAAAGATGTTCAGAGTGGTCAGGATGGTCAATCCAGTAACTGTAAAAGCTGATTCTTAGGCACTTAAGCTATTTAATCCAGAACCTTTCAATAGCTTTCTACTTCATTTTATAATGTAACTTTCAAAAAAGATCAGTTCAAGTTGATACAGACTAAGTATTTAGGGCTGAAAGTGATTACTGTGCAGTCTTTTCAGCAAGGATTGTTATCAGGAGCTTAGGCAGCACCCCTTTCAGAGTGAGATGCATCTCAATGGGTTCAACGGAGGGCAACAAAATCTTTTTAACTTCATGACTTCTATTTTATTCCATGGATGTTCCTTTTTTCTTTTTTTCATTCACAAGTATATTTTTTATTGTGTTGTCTTTCTTTCTCTAACGTGATGAAAAGGAATTTGAAGTTTGCGATGTTAAACGGCACTTAAAAAAAAAAACTTTGCCTGTTTTACTAACTAAATACGGAAACTTCATTAAACAAATATGGAGTAAAGATACTGTCCTGAATGCTAGTGAAAGGATAAATCACGACAGCCCTTCAGGAAGCACACCCCCCCATGCCACTTGCAGACAGGTGTCTCCAAGAAACTCCCACACATGCGCACTCAGAGACCTGCACAGGGAGGGTCGTATACCTGATACAGGCTACACATTCCTGTAACTGGAGAACAGCAGCAACCTACATATGCATGGGAAAGTGAACCTATAAATAAATTATGATATATTTAAAAAACAGAAAACTACTAAGCAATGAATGAATGAATGACATATAGTATTTATTACCAGCAGACATATCTCAAAAACTACCGAATGAACAGAACTGCAGAATACAGATTATGCCATCATAAATGTAAACCTAAAAACACAAAATACAGAGCCATGTATAGTTTTATTAATACTCACAAATGTGGGGAAAGTATGACTATGAAGAGTAGACTCAAAATTCATGACCAGAGGTACCTCTGAGGAAGGAAAGAAGGCAGTATTTTATTTCTTTTATTAAAGAGGGAAAAAGGAGATAAAGTACATATGGCCAATGCCTTGATCTCTTACTTTCAGGTGGATATGGGGGTACCCTTTATATCACTCTACATAGCTTTGCGGATGTTAATTTTTAAAAATATTGCACAGCAGTGAGTACATTTTATTTAATTCATTCACACACTTTCTTAAATTCATTCAGTTGCCCAGATACTTATGCACTCCACGAGCATTTCTTAAGCATGCCATTAATCCTGGGAAATGAAGAGTAAGAAAACATCCTTGCTCTTGCAAAGCCCGCACAAAATGGATTAATTTCTATTCAGGAATCCTGTCATATATAAATGTCTGAATATAGTAAGAAAGGATTTCCATTAGGTTTGAAATTGCTCAAGAGCAATTGCAAAGTGCTTGTTTACCAAACAGTTGACTACTGTAGTTCCAAAAATAAGATCGACAATATTTGTCTTTAACTCTCTTCTTGTGAAGAGTTCAAGTTTGAAGATATTCCAAAGTGAATTTTGTCAAACAATCACAATGACAAAAAGTCAAATAAGCCAATCTTTCTCTGAAGGTTTTCCAAAGAAACAGATTAATTGGCCAACCTGTCACTACTAAGGACAACAGTATGTGATACAGTGAAACCTGAATTTGGCCTAGTTACTACAACAGTACTTCTAGTATCTTATGACTCAATTCTCTAAAAATTCAAGACTAAAAGCCTTGTCCATCCTCTTTTTTTCTAAGGTAGTAATAATGTGTAGTCTTTGCACAACAAATGTACATCACCAACTTCACTGAAAAAACTCAGTCCCCAGTATTGTTATAATACTGGTCCCAATATTATTATTTCTTCCAAACTCAGTCCCACATTTCTTTTTAAAGGATTTTAGGCTATTGACCCTTTTAAAAATTTTTTATTTTAAATTTTTATTTATCATGAGTACATAAGAGTTGTATATCTTTAAAAGGTACATGTGATGCTTTGATACAGGCCTATGGTGTGAATTAATCAAATCAGGGATAACTGGGGTACCCATCACCTCAGGCATTTATCACTTCTATATGATAGCAATATTCCAATTCCATCCTTTTAGTTATTTTGAAGTGTACTCTAACTCGATGTTGATTGTATAGTCTGTCTGCTGAGCTATCAAATATTGTTCATTCTATCTAACTATATTATTGCACCCCTCAACCATCCCCATATTATCCCGTCTCCTACTGCCCTTCCCAGGCTCTAGTAACAATCATTCTACTCTCTATCTTCATGAAATCAATTATTTGAAGGTTTGGCTCCCACACATGAGTGAGAACATGGAAGATTTATCTTTCTGTGCCTTATTTCACTTAACATAATGTTCTCCAGTTTCATCCATGCTGTTCAGGACTTCATTCTTTTTTGTGGCTATATAAAATTCCATTGTGTGTACCTACCACAATTTCTTTACCCATTCACCTGTTGATGGACACTTAAATTGACTCCAACTCTTGGCTATTGTGCATTCAATCTTACATTTTTTATTCAAATTTTTTGTTTCATAACGGTGAGAGAAACAACCAATTTTGGTCATCACATGGCAGCTCTCAGGCCTGCAGGCAGGCTACCCTGAGTATCATTCCCAGAGAAGGACCAGGTCTATGGGTGAGAAGGTCAGATGCTAATTAGATCACAGCCAAGGTCAGGAGTAAGGAAGCCCAGCACAGACTCTAAGCAAGTGGGGCTCAGGAACCAAGACTGAGGACTGTGGGGCCCAATCCTCTCAACTCTGAGTGCCTTTTCCTGAGTGTGCTCTTCAGTCATCCAAGCTCTCAGTAGAGCCCATCGGATCACAAAATTGATTCAGATAATCCAAGCCTATTGCTGAGGGATGATCAAGTAAACAGGGAAGAAAAGCCTGGGTGAACAGACTGGGCCTTCGCAGGACCACACACACACACACACACAACACCACCTCTCTCTCTCTCACTCCCTCTTTCTCTCTCTCACACACAATTTTACGTAGTAATTATGTGTGATTTTTACATAGTAATTATGAGTGTCATCTAGCTTCCACAAAGCCTCCTTGTCCTGATAATTCTAACACTTATGAGGAAAGTGTTTTTAGCTTAAAATGTATTTATGCATTATTATCATCACTATCATATGGTATACACACACGCAAAGTCTTTTTCATTATGATTTTATTGCAAGTTATTGCCATCCCAAGCGAGTTACATTATGTCTGTCAATCACACCTACAAAAACCAAAGCTTCTAAAATCATTTTCTTTTATGACATTCAATTTATTCAATGAGTTATATTGTAGCAATGCATTCTAGAGAGTCCTCAAAATATAACTATATATAGATATTGTTTGCTTTCAGTTGATGCTTTGCCAAACTCTAGTTAAAGAGGGGAAAAAACCCTCTAAATTAGACATCCATGTGAAAATGAGACTTCAAAGCAGATGTCAGGCAAATTTCAAGATTTTTGAATTTGAGAATTGGAACAGTGGAGGCCCCCAGCTTTTGTTGCTATCAGAAGGCCTCAATTCTCAACAACCAAAAGCCAACGTGTATACAACACAGGCACGCGTACACACACATACAGCTAGGAGAAGCCCAGCCTGGGGGGAAGCAGTGAGACACAGTGAGAATGGTCTGACTCTGAAGTCTCAACTCTGGCTCTGGACGGCCTTCGCCAGGTGTTTCACCTCTGTGAACCTCAGCCTCCTCTTATGTAAAATGGGATAATAATTATTATCTCCCACAGGTTGTTGTGAGGATCCAATAAAATTATTTCTTTTTTTTTTTTTTTTTTTTTGAATTTATTAATTTTTTTATTGTGGAGAAGGGGCAGGGAAAGAAGGCGGGGGAAGAGGTGAGTGACAGGGTCGGGCCAGTAGCATGGTACCACATTGGCTGTATCTAGGTAGAGGC
>CAUYPK010136360.1:0-35848 GCA_963574355.1 Loris lydekkerianus | reverse complement strand
AGTATAAGCCGACCCCCTTAATTTTACCCTAAAAACTGGAAAAACTTAGTGACTCAAGGATAAGCCGAGGTGGAAAATGCAGCAACCACTGGTAAATTTCAAAAATAAAAATATATACCCAAAACAATTACAATAATTGAGGAATCGGTAGGTTAAATGCTTTTCAATATTTATTGCTAAAGAAAAACTGTAAACTAGCAACAACAACTTTAAAACTTTAAATAAAGTGCAGAAAACCGTAGCTTAATAGGTAATCAAGCTAAATCACAAAGGTTAAAATTTATAAACATTTATTTACAAGATTTTACTGCCTTAAATGGGGTTTTCACTTAATTAAATGTGCCATTAAATATTGTGGGTTAAATAGTTCAGTGGAATACAGTTCAGTTCAGCTGCCTACCTCTTCAGCTCAGCTGCGACTTGTGGACTGAGCTGAAGCACCGCCCCCTTAAGCAGACGGCAGAAGATGACTGGAGACTACGTGCATTTGATTAGGTGCGTGCGCACCAAATAAAATAACCTGTATGACCTGAGTATGTATGGTAATTAACACAATGAAGCCAGAAATTGTTTGGATTGAGTGGTGGAGCCCTGTATCAATCCACCCTCTCTGAGCAGAAGCTTCAACTGCTGTTAGAGAACAGGGCTCCAAACTACTTCCTGCTGAGAATAGATGGTGATATGGGGGCTGGGGAGGGGGGGCAGTTAGAGGTTTTTTAGAGGAGGTTGATCCAGGGTTTACTGTATATGAAAATCTGGGTTGATAATTTGGAGTAAAATGTTAGAAAATGTTAGGGTATTTTTTCCATGAAATTTACCCAGGCCCAGGAAATTGAAGTTCCTTGTTAGAAAATGGGTCTGTTGTTCTTATTCAGATATATATAGAAAATGGGTTGTTTAGATGCCCATATCCATATTCTTTGCCTGTGGGACCAGGGTTGGGCCTGACTGATATTTCCCTGCTGTAAAGGTATTCCATCCTTATCAAATCGAGATCGGCATTCATTTGCCCAATGGAACCCCCTTTTACACCTGGAGCATACACGTGGGGGTTTACATCCTCCTTGCTTCTTTTGACTATTGAATGAGAGATTGCCTTTCCCAGTGACATTCTGATTTCTCCTCTATTTCCAGTATTCTTTTCTTGTATGGCCTAGTTTCTCACAATTATAGCATCTAACAAAATTTGATTTGAGCTCATCTTTTCTCGTTTGGAAAAACCCATTTCCAAGTTCCAGCTGAGCAATAGCCTCGTTTACCAAAATCCCCAATAGAGCTGAAAAGTCAGCACAAGGCTCAATCCCAGATCGCATCATCCTGACAAAAGTCTTGGCAATATCTCCAGAAACCTGAACCTTTTCTCCAGCTGGAAGACAGCACAGCTTTGTTTGTGCTATAGCTACTTCATCAGGGAGCGCTGGATGATCTTTAGTATTTTTAACTGCGAGATTATTCAATTGGATCTCTATTTAATCTGAGAAGCCCCCATAGTCTTTAAGGTATATCCTTGTTTTTAAGTATTTGTATCACATTCTTCCTCTTTTGAGGAAGAACTAGAACTCTCATAAGTTTTGTGACTTTTATTTTTTTGAATTTTGTTTAGTTTATCATCATGTTTTTTACTGATGGGAGGAAGTGGTAGTGAGAGGACACAGGATCTATAGTCTCATGTTCTCTTAACTCTTTCTTTTGTCTCTTATCTTTCTTTTCTTCTGATTGAGCCTTCTGTACTACATCATTACCTTCCTCGTCTGTTTCAGATTGTTGCTACTCTCTGGTTGGGGAGTTACTTGTTTCCCCATAACTTCCCTGTTACTGTTTGCCAAAGGTCTTCCTTTAGGTGTATACCCTTTCAGTCCCTTTCTTGTTGTATGCCAAAAGTCCCACTGACTCTGTGTGGGTCTCCCTTCGGTTCCCAAAAGGTCTCACTTACTTCAAATATTCATTCCCCCTTTTTGGTCATTGGCCAGGATGAACAAGGAGTTGCCTTACCTACTTTCTCCCTGTAATTTTCTTCTTATTGTTTGTCAAAGGTCCCACTTACTTCAAGTATCTGTTCCCCTTTTTTGCCTGGCCAGGATGGGCAAGGAGTTACCTTACCTACTGTCTCCCCGTGATTTTCCCCATAATTTTTCTCTTTAATTTCTCTTTTATTGTTTTTCCAAAGGTTTCACTCACTTTGAGTGCAGCTTCCTTTTGGTCTCACTTACCCCGAGTGTAATTTCCCTTTTCAGTCAGCTACGGAATCCTGCCGACTACCCCACTTGTCAGGGCCACTATGCCACGCTGACACCACATATAGGAATCAGCCAGTACACGGATTAAAAGTACAAGCTTGTAAGAGGTGAGGCTCCCCAGAGGTGAAGGAGAGCCAGTGAGAGCCCTTGTCAGAGAGCAGAGCCACTTTGAGTAACCTCCTTTGTGACTGCAGGAACCCTCAGACTACCTCTCCAACAGCTATTTATCGAAATACTATCCAACAGGTGTGGGGTGGCCCACAGACAAGGACCACATACATAAGGATCACTATGTCCTCCTTTTCCCGGGCTCTACTTCCACCCGTGAGCACTACACATGTCCAAAGTGCAACATCTGTTTACTGATGGGCAACAAAGCCTATCTTGTTAGACCACTCGATTGCTTGAGGGCTTGTCTCCAGACTGCAAAACAGCTCCATACCAGCCAGGAGATTGCCCCACTCCCAGCGTTTCCCTCAAGAACTAGTGACTGTCCTTATAAGCATAGTATTCAGTCTACTACAAAGAGACCTAAATGCCAGAAATTCCCAATTAATTTTTGTACTTATTTATTTATTATGATGGGGTTAAAAATGCAGTACCTTGGAAATTGTTATATAGTTTTGTGAACCAGGCAGACATTAAACAAGTAATTATAGAAAAGGTAATAGAGCTAGAGAGCAATGAGGTAGCATAAGTAATGGTAGAATGGAATGCAAAGAGCGAAGAGCCTAGGTCTGCTTTCTAAGAAACTCCAATGTTTAAAGTAAGAGAAATCTCCAAAGGACACTGAAATAGCAGCAAGGGGATTGCAAGAAAACAAGGAAAATCATGTGTCACAGAAGGAAAAAAAAAAAGAGAAGATTATCTTTTGAGAAGAAGAATGTGGGCAACTGAGCTAAATGCTGCTGAAAAATAAGAGAACATCAAGGCTGGGCTGGGCTGCCGGCTGTTTCTTACACTACTGCTTCTCCCTCCCTCTCATCACTGTGTGCTGCCATTGTTTGAACTTTGAAGTTTGGTGCTGCTGCCTTGATACCACTCTGGTTCTCTCCAACCAGGTGTTAGTGTTGAGAGTAATGCCAGTAAAATGATACGTCTTGAATCTTGATTGAAACACACTGGGGAGACAAATAGTAGAGTCCAGAAGGGCATGCTATGAGCTGTTCTGCCTTTGTTTGAGAGCCTGCTCTGATGCAGAGTGAGTACACACGGCTATAGTTCAGACATTTTGCTTCCCTCAAGGAGGACTCTCAACCTCTGGGGCACAGGAGCTGGGGGACAAACTTTCCAGCATGCCATTATTCATTCAGGCGCACGATTAAGAAAGGTCTTGTCTCTTCTCCTCAGAGGGCTCCACAGTGGTGACTATGATGGCATGCTCTTATATTGAACTTTTTTCCTTTCCTGTTCACTCACTGCAACTTTCTGAAATCACCTCCCAAATGAACTTCCTGTAACTGTGAAAGGCTCTCTTTTTAACATAACTCTAAAAATTTATATTGATCAGTAGTTTAAAAAATATTTAGCTTTTTTTAAAGGATTTTGCTCATTTATTTGATTGTTTTAAGATGGAAATATTATAAACAAATATAAAATCTATCCAAAAAGATCCAGGAGTGAAGGAGAGAATGAATACACATGAGAGAAAGAGAATGAATACACATGAGAGAAAGGTATAATCAATGAGCTTCCTTAGAGGTATGATGTGATGGAATTCAACACACTGCATGATCATCTTAGATGAGAAAAGGGGACACACCTGCACAGAGGAAGAAAATACGATGTGGATTAATCTTTTTTTGTAGATTTTGTGGTGGAAAAATACAGAGTTGTTTTTGGTGGGGCTTGTATATTTTCCACAAAGTCCATAAATTTATTTGCTGTTTGCTTACCGCATGCTCAAAGTAATCAAGATACTATGCTGAACACTTAATCTAGAGAAGCAGTCCCTAACTTTTTTGGGACAAGAGAACAGTGTCATGGAAGATAATTTTTCCATGGATGAGAGTAACGGGGCGAGGGGTAGGAAAGGAGTGGTGGTGGGTAGGGCAGGCAGAAGGCAGAGCTTAGGCCTCAGGCAGTGACCCAAACAAGGCAGAGTGGTTATTAAAAGAGATGAAGCTTCCATCACCCACCTGCTGCTCATCACCTGCTGTGCAACCCAGTTCCTATCAGGCCACAGACACAAACATTTTTGGAACCAGTTTTATGGAAACAATTTTTTGGAACCAGTTTTATGGAAAACAATTTTTCTGTGGATGGGGGTTGGGGGTGGTTGGGGAGGACACAGGGAGGTGGAAGATGGAACAGAAAATGGAACTCAAGAAGTGATGTTGTTTGGCCTGCTCTCTAACAGGCCACAAATCAATACTGGATCAAAGGCCCCAGGGGGTGGGGATTGCAGATCTAGAGAATAAAATAGTACATTGTCTCAGAAAAACTGACGGTCTTCAGAGAAGTCCGTTGCTATTTACAGGATACAATCTGATTATGTGCTAAATTTACCAAGAAGAGAAACATGTTACCAGAACACATAACTAGAAAATAATCTGGTCTAATAAATTGGGTAAACCTTTCCAGAGGAAATGATATGGAAACTGAGATCTGCAGAATTGAAAGATATTGAGAGTTGCCAGGCACTGTGGCTCATGCCTGTAATCCCAGCATTCCAGGAGGCCGAGGCCCCAGTGGATTGCCTGAGCTCACAGGTTCGAGACCAGCCTGAGCCAGAGCAAGACCTGTCTCTAAAAATAGCCAGTTGTTCTGGTGGGCGCTTGTAGTTGCAGCTACTTGGGAGGCTGAGGCAAGAGAATTGCTTGAGCCTGAGAGTTTTAGTTGCTGCGAGTTATGACATCACAGCACTCTACCAAGGGTGACAAAGTGAGACTCTGTCTCAACCAAAAAAAAAAAAAGAAATAAAAAGAGAAAGATATTGAGAGTTGAAGGACAAATGGAAGCACTGGATCTCAAGGAGAGGGTAGAATACAGAAGACCAGAGGTCAGAAGGATGCACAAAGTTTCTGATGAACTATTGATAGAAGATGACCTATGTGCTTGGGTCAGAGAAAGTGAAGAACAGTGCAGAGAAACAGAAAGCTGCCAGATGGTGGAGAAATGAAATTGCCATGTTTGGGTTTCAGATTTTATTCCAACGGGACCAGGAAAGGATAGGTAGCGTTTAAGCAGAGGAATGGTATGATCAGATTTGCAATGATTACACATAATTCAATCGTAAAAGTTTGGGCAATTTAGGAAATGGATTACAAAGTGCAAAACAAAAGTAAACAGAGTAGTAAGGACAGTGTATTCTATTTTGTTTTTAATACTACCCACAAAAATGACTCATTTTATACAGAAAAACATATAGCACAGAACATACTTGTAGCTAAGACATACTTGTAGCTAAGTATGTAGCACAGAACATACTTGTAGCTAAGACGAAATTTTTGTTAAAGATGCTGACTAGTCTATGGAATTTTTTCTTTTCTTTGCTATTCTTTTCTGTGCATTTCCATTCTATTTTATTTCACTTAAAAAATGGCAGTACATACAATTTATGTTGGGACATGTTATGAGGAGTAGGCAATGGTTCTGTTTGTGAAAGGAAAATTACAGAACTTCTATTAGAATGATTTTATTTTTAAATTTCAGAGTATTATGAGGATACATTTTTTTTTGGTTACATAATTTGCTTTTGCACATTTTAAGTCAAAATTATAAGTGTGCTCTTTGCCCAGAAAGTATGCATTGGACAGGTTAGGTGTGAATTTATCCATCTGGTTCCCCTCCCCCACCTGCTTGATTTTCTGTTGAATTTTTACTCCATATGTGCACAAATCTGTTGATCAACTAGTTCCAATTTAGTGATGAGAACAAGTGGTGTTTGTTTTTCCATTCTTGTGATACTTCACTTAGAAAAATGGTCCAGTTCCATTCAGGTTGTTCTAAAAGATACCAGGTCACCATGTTTTTTTATGGCTGAGTAGTACTCCATGGTCTTCATTTACCACATTTTACTAATCCAATATTAGGATGAATTTGAAGATGAGAGAGAGACACCAAATGTAACATGCAGATTTCTTGCTTAAGCTATTGGGTGGATGACTGCACTTTGGCAAGATAAGGGACACTAGATAGAGAAGGGGCTTATTTGAAGGAGGCCAATGGCAGGATCTTAGTTTTCATGTTGGAGGTTAGAGTGCATAGATGGCATCTAAAGTATGAGAAAATGAATGACATGTTTCAAGAAGAACAGAGAAATCAAGTGATAAAATTACTGAAGTACTTACTGGATTTAGCGACATAATTATATCTAGTGCCTATAACTCTAGTAGAAGTGAAAAGTCAGATGTAAGTGTATCTAGAAGCAAGTAGGAAATGCTAAAATAAAGACATGGTGCAGATAATTCTCTGGAAAATTTTTTCTGCTAAGGAAAATAGTGATTAAAAAAAAGAAGAGAGAAATTCATTTATTTAAATGTTTTTGTTTTTTTTTTTTACAATTTTAAGAAGAGAGAAACTGGAAAAAAATAGGCTTACTGTTTCTTTGAGTTTTATTCAACAGATGTGCAGTAATCAAAGTCAAACTTAAATATTCATTTTGGAAGTTTATATAAATTATTCATAAAATTAAGAAAATACAGAAAAAGAAATTTTCACTCCTACTTTTACCACTAAAAGATTATAATTATTTACATTGTCATTTATTTTCATCTGGTTTTCCGTGCATACATTTTTAATATAGTTATAATGACATTATTATTTTATATATGTGGTTTATTTATTCACTTAACATTATACTATAACTATTTTTTATGTCACTCTAAAATCCTTACAGAGTCCCAAAGGACATGAAATTATAAAATAATTTCACTTAAAATAATATTTGAAATGGAAATATCTATGACATACTTCTCTTCTTAACATGTAGATTTCTCCATACTGTTTTTAATATATTTTAAATATTATTTCCAAATAGCTCTACATTCACACATTCAAAATCTAGAAGATTCATAAGGGGAAACCTCAAAAAGTACACCTCCCGCTCCCCAGATACCTGCCATGACCTAGATGTTACAGTTCCTCACTGTCACTCCACCTCCTGTGACATGGCCCATGTCCTGAGTCAGGGCCCCAGAGAGATCGCCTTCAGGAGCTGCTAGGGTTGATCTTCAACTCCATTTTGCCCTAAACTTGTAATTCACCTGCTGTTGCCTTTATTGCTATGGGTAACATTACTAAAGGGTAAATTTAAGATTATCATGGTTTCAGCTGCTACATTAGCAATATGCCTCCTACCATGGACATTTTAATGTCTGTCATTGCTGCTCTAGCAAGGACAATAGCTGGAATGGTCATCTAACATTGTAAAAAATGGCACATTTGGGGGCCATAGTGGATGCTATCAACAAGTGTTCTGAGAAAATAGATGTAAATTGCTGAAACAAACTGGCACTTCATTCCAGCAAGGACTCTAAAATTACTTTAGATTTACTTCTGTGACTTCTTATAATCTGCTTTTTTTTTTTTTTATTGTTGGGGATTCATTGCGGGTACAATAAGCCAGGTTACACTGATTGCATTTGTTAGGTAAAGACTTCAGGAGAATATTCATCTGAGTGAGTATAAAGAAAATAGGGTGCTATGGAGTGCTAAATCCACACAACCTATCCATTGTTACCGACCAGGCCCAAATACCTGTGGTCAGTTTGAGTGTCTGGGAATTGGTGTCTAATCTCGTCTTGCCAGATTTATTTATGATCCTGTGTTGTTATGAGTTGCCAGTACTTCTAAACACCCACTCTCTTTTCTACTTAGAATCCCACCAAGTTTGCATAAGGTAAAACTGGAGTCTGCAAAGATCATCCCAAGGACTTCTGTTTTTTCATTATCTGTCAAAGAAATCTAACAGTTAAGGAGAGGTACAGTGACAGATGCTTTTAGCTATATTTTGTAATCATGTTTTTATTGTTTAGTTTTTAAGGATCATAGATAGGAAAAATGTGATCTTCGGAGGACTTTTATTTTTGTTAAATTTTAAAATATATAAATGGTAACACAAATTAAATAGCATACAGAATGAAAGGCTATTTCTGTAAGATTTTTAAGACCTGTATGTCTTAACAAATTTTTGACTAAATTATGTTTATCCTATTGTATATTCATGCACAGTTCACAGGACAGGAAATAATGTCTGAAAGTGTCTGATTTTATTCAGACATCTAAAATCTACTGCTTGAAAGGCATCAATCAATTAAATACAAATATTTTAAGTATCTAGAAAGTAAAATTGGAAACTAAAAAGACAGGTTTGCCTTCTGCTTCACAAACATGCGTAAGCACTGGATTCTTTAAGTCAGAGATTATTTCACATAGCTCTCCTGAGCTCTCAGCGTTAGGCAGTCTACCACGTCTATAATGTTATAATCAATCCGTAGATGAACTCCTTAAGAAAATGAATGTTCCCGGATTCCATAAAGATTAACGATGTCCCTGAAAGGATGGCATATAATTTGTGACAAACCAAGATTTCTTATGTGTCCTGGGAGCCACTGGCTACAGACACATTGCTATTCAAGCAGTGGTAGTTAATGATTTAATCTTTATCAATAGAAGAAAAGATTCCATTTGTTTAATATGCAGGTTATTTGTGATGCTAAATGCAATGTAATTGATGTAATTTAAAAGTTCCAGGGATAATGTCATGATTAATTCATCTGTAAACAATCTGGCATCTTTCACTTTATTGAGGCAGGCAAAATTTTTAACTAGCTGAAATGTGGGTAAGAACATTTATGACAACAATTATCATTTAAAAATATAATGCAGTATGAAAGATGGATGTCCTACAGGGCATTCTGCATTTGCTGTAAGGTCTTAGGAGCTGTAATTTGGCATGATTCATTGTCTCTGTGTGAAAGAAACACGAGGACAGCCTAACTAGCTTTGTGTCTTTGGGCTGAATAAGGCTTTAGAATTTCATGACGGAGGTCATTGAATATATTTCAAGGGTCAATTTCTTGAGAGTTTTGCTGCCCCTATGCAACTATTCACTCATTGAATCATTTATTCATCCATTCAATAAATATCATGGAGTGCCTTTTAAGGGGCAAGGGCTTTGCCAGGCACAGGGTATGATACGTTGTTTCTGCCATCCAGGAACTGCTAAAGTATTAAAGGAGAAAGTTTAACTAAAATACAATTGGTATAGCACAACATACATAAAATAGAAACTATGGGAGCATTAAGAGAGGGTATTAAAACCAAGCTTGGGGAACAGACAAGATGATCAGAAGCTGCTGGGGGAAATGACAGGTGACTATCGTATCTTATTAAAGGTGAAGATAAAGTCTAAGAAAAGATGTTCCAGGCAAAGAAGATGATATACAGAAGCATGAGGTTTAAAAACAAAACAGAACAAAAAAAAAATTCTGTATTATTTGTGAGCTATACCACACATTCAGTGTTGTTAGAGAGCAATGTCTGAGGCAACGGATATTTGGGTGAGAGATTGGAGGTTAGAAATTTGCTAGAATGTGGAGGACCCTGTGGACTCTGTTACAGAGTTTAGACTTTATTCTGTAGATAGTCATGAAACCGTTATTATAGTAGGTAGATTATCATGAGGCTTAAGGCATGAGACTAGACATGCAGAAAACTGCTTAGAATTCTGTTGCTGTAATCTGGTGAAGTGATGACGAAGGTGTGATTATCCCTGGGCTATGCATATAATTTAAGAGTGAATGATGTGGCTTGGTGCCAATAGCACCGTGGTTACAGTACCAGCCACATACACCGAGGCTGGTGGGTTCGAGCCCGGCCCAGGCCAGCTAAATAACAATGACAACTGCAACACAAAATAGCCAGGTATTGTGGCGGGCACCTGTGGTCCTAGCTACTTGGGAGATTGCTGCGAGCTGTAACGCCACAGCTCTCTACTAAGGGAGACATAGTGAGACTCTGTCTCCAAAAAACAAAGAGTGAATGAAGAAATTCAGCCTAAACATGCAGATTCATATGCAAAGAAACCAAAGGCTGAAGAAGCAGGGCAATTTTAACATATAGCGAAATAAGAGTTAAATAGAGGGCATGGAAAGAAAAGACTGTAAAAAATGACAAAAACGTAATGTCAAGAAAAGCAATTGGAAAATTACAAGAATGTTGTCGTAAAACCTCAGAAACAACGTCTCTAACAGAAAATTTTAGTGACCTGCTAAACAAGAAATATGGCTTCAGCTATAAGATCTTTATCAGTGACTTTGCAGGAGTAGTTCCAGTGGAATACTGGGGGAGAAATACAAATTTCAGTGGGGAGAGTAGAAAATGGAGTTGGGGGTTCAGAAAATGGAGGTGGCAATTTGATACTGGGTCCCTACAGCATATAGCCTGCATCCTGAATGTTCTGTCTCAACTTGCTGTAAACCACAGCCAGCGTTGCAGTGGACATGTAATTGCACCCATATATTATTGACTACAAAACATAGTCAAATGATTACTCATTATTGCTGACTATCCCTTTTACCCCTAACTCCAATGTATTCTTCCACTGAAATAAACTGAGTTAATGATGCAAAGTTTTCAAATGCAGACTTTTTTGCATTTCTAAGATGCAGACTTTTTTGCATTTCCAAGATGTTTCTAAGTTAATCAATTTTGTGTACCTGTGTGTGGCAGGGGTCAGGGGTGGGGTGTGGGGGTGGTGGTGGAGATTAACTTCAGGGCCTGCACCTGTGAAGAAAGAAGACCAGTAGAACAGCGTCACATATCTACAGAATAAGTCCAAGCATGCCTTTTTTTTGGAGGGGTGTGTTAGGGGATGTTCATTTTATTGAACACACTCCTCATTTTTCCTAAATTCTTCACAAGTGCTAAATTTCATGAAATAGAAATTATTGTTTTAGATGAGTAAATAAAAACACAAAAAGAACAAGTAAATTGCCAAAGGTTACACAGTTGTAAGAGGAAGGGTCTGAATTTGAACTCAGGCAATTTGGCTCTAGATTCCCCCCTCCTCCAAGGGCACAGAGTATGAGATTAAAGATATTACTTAGAATCTCCTTGATTCAGTTTTCCTTAATAATAAGCAAAGAAGTCTTTTAATTCAGAACTTTCCAAATCCAACCATAATTTAATTATGAAAACTAAACTCATGCCACACAATGAGCTCCTATATCAGTTTATCTATAATGTTAAAAATAATATATGGGTGCAATTACAGTGACTATTTATTTGTATACTTAGCCCTACGTTTCTAATGAAATGAATCACCTTAAGAATGAGAAATTCAGGACTAGAGTAGAATGCAAGCATTTCTAAGTGCACAGTTACAAAAATGAGACAATGTGATGAGGATTCAAGTAGAGATTAGTGAAAGCCATGTTAATCAGCTATGCAGCCCCACTGAATCTGAATAGCACATGCTGGCAGAGGACCAACTCACCTGCCTTTATGGCTTGACTTTCACCAGCAATAGTCAATAGAGCAGGAAGCTGTGTGTGTGTGTGTGTGTGTGTGTGTGTGTGTGTGTCTGTATATCTGTATGTCAGAGGTTAGAGAAGACAATGATCCTGCCTACTCAAAGTTACTGAAGGGAAAGGCAATAAGGCAGATGGATAAGGGAGCAATTGGAATTTCAGGAATATGTATTTACATAGTTTTGTACAGTTCAGTAATAATCCAGATAAATTGCCTGGGCCAGATGGTTGGTTTATCCAGCCATGCGGTGTGCCTTTTTGTATGCAAATGAAATGTCTACATATCAAGAAAGCTTTGGGAAGAATCCAAAATGAAGCAGCCAATTTGACCTGAAAGGTGATAAATTTAGGACTCAGAGGGGAGAATATTGGAGGTTGACAATATTGTTTCCTAATATGTTCTAGTGATTTAATTTTAATAAGTGGATATGAACTCAATGGTCATCTATTGTTCTCTAATAGATGTATTGTAGAGTCATCTTTTGTGTAAGTATGGTACAGAGGAGGCCAATAAAACTAAAGTTTTCTGCAATTTTTGGTTTATTCAAACCATTTGAATTTTAATTTCCCAAAACTCATTACTGGGAGACAATTAAGCAGACATTAACTAATTAAAAAGTTGCAAATTCTCATAATAGCCTCAAAGAAATTCAGATCAAAGTTTGGGAAGAAAGCACAGTTGACCAACATGGGAAGGAGAGCTGAAGGTCATTGTTAGGCTAATGTCTCCTACTATATTTTGCCATGTAGAATTCACTTCTGTGTATAATGCACACCCACATTCTTTGCCTAAACTTTCAGGAATATGCTCCTCAAGAAAGTGGCCAGTTCTGGTCTGAAAGAGACACACCTCTGGGAAGGGCAAATTTCCCCCCTGAGGTAAACATGCGGATCAGCTGACATGGCCCTCTTGCAGCTATCTCTCTGAGAAAGCTACCCTTTCCCTTTTTCCCAAGGGCCCTTCCCCCTTCCCTCCTCAGGTCAGGAAACATGGCTGAGATGGCCACATGCATAGCTGACAGAGTGGAGTAGAGAATGTGACTCTCATGTTGGCTGGTGAGTAGCTGAAAAGAAGAGATGGCAATTCAAATACTATCCTTGATAATGTAGGCTTGGTAAAGTGTCTCACAGAGACATCTAGGATTAGGAAATAAAGCAAAATTTGAAAGAGAAATTATAATGTAGTATCAATTATGAGTAATCAAATAATTCCTCTTGGAAAAGAAAATAGGATAGGTTAGTAATTCCACAAATGAGATACTAGGCCGTACCTGAGGATAAACTAACACAAGTTAGAAATGAGAGAAATTACTGAACTTGGTGGAGTATATCAAATTGTCCATTCAGTTTGGTAAACCCTTTCATTCCCGTGTTTCTCCTAATAGACTAACAAACTCTGAATTCTGGCCACAGAATGAGGCATATGCTTCAAGTCTAGCCAATTATATTATTTCATCTGCCTGACAACAATGATAGGTCCAAGGTGTAGGCATGTTACCAAATCATATTTGTACCCTTGGAGTTATTATTTTGCTATTTACAGGAATAAATTACTTTTACCTGTGAGAGTTGCTAAATTGAGAGTCTGGTCATAATCTTTTCCTGGTAATGGTGGAGGTAGACTATATGCAGCAGGAGATAAAGATCTGCCTCTCAAAGAAAATCAAAACAAAACAAAAAGCCCACATGGGACATAAATAGAGAGTACTTCATTTCCACTCAAAAAAGCTGTGGCTGTGTAGCCTTAATGCTGTAAACTACACTTGAAATTGTGCATCCTGACTTATTGACTAACATCTTCATTTTCCCATTTTAAGTACTATACTTGTCTAAGCAAAATTAACAACCTAAAAATAATCAATCAATTTCTCCCTCTCCATCCCCACCACCCAGTCATCCATGAGTTTGTTCTTTGTAAAAAGAATATCACTAAGTAATACAGGAACTTGAAAATTAAAATAAAAGGATATGGTTAGAAGAGCAATTTCAGGCTTCAAGAACTAAAAACTGCAGCAGATATGAGAGATGGTGAGGCCTAATAGAAGTAATGACTGATGAAATAAGGCATTCAATGCGTAGTTCCTGGAGGCCTTGAGTATTTATTACAGGCATGGGTAGAGAATGTCTTATTCCATTTAGAAAATCATTCCAAGGTAAAGGAGATTGGAGGTTGACAGGTCCTAGCAATTAGGATATTGAGGCAAAGGTAGATACAGAGTGAAATCAGAGGCAAAAGCTATTGAGTCCTAATGGGAGAGCAAAATACAGATGAAGCAATGATACTGCAAGAAAACCTGCCAAACACGTTCTCAGGTACAGGCGGAACATTAGATTATGTCTATTTTAAATTTATGGTTCAAGTGAAAAGCTATTTTTCCTATTTAACAAAGTATTTATGAAGATCAAAAGAAACTCCATTAGAAATAGACTGTGCAGAAATAGCAGAATTTACATTCAGGTTCAACTTAAGTGCTATTTGATACTACAGTTATCAAATGTTATTTGATACTACAATTCTACTACTTTGATTTCCACAGGGAACATAGGTTAGTCCAAGGCAAAATATGCATGTAAATATGAAGTAATGGTGTGGGGGAGGAGTCAAATTAAGCTCCACTAGGTGGCAGCACATTGTGAATTTTATTAACTTTTGTCTTTAAATATATTTGTAGTGTTTTTACATCTGAAATTTTAAGATTTTGCTATGCAATTTATTTTCCTCATGTAGGTATCTCAGAGTGTCACTTACCACAATTTCTTCCTTTTGCACATGAGTCTGGTTCAAGATCACCAGATTCTGAGTCCTGTAGAAACGCTCATCAATCCAGGGCTTTGGTTCAGGACTACTCAGAGAAAGGATACATTTTTTGAACTGATCTTTCAAAAGGGAACATATATATTACATTTTTTCCCGATGGCCCATAAAGGTTAGTGATTGATCAGTGTTTCACCTCTTTAGCTAAGGGAGAGTTAGTTAGGGAGCACTAGATAATAACTTTCCATTCCACTGTGCTTACTTATGTGTCACCCTGGTGTGATTTCAGCACAAAATCACTTGGTATTTGATTAACAGCCTCCCATGTAAACTGTATGCTACATGATGCCAGAGGTCATGTCTTTTATTTAAATTATACAAATCAGAGATTAGAAGAGGCCCTGGCAAGCAGTAGGTGCTACATGACTATTTTTGAGTAAATATATGAGCACAAAATATTTTATGTGGTTTCATATTTAGTAAACATATATGCAAAGCTAACATAATCCTTTTCACTAACTTCAAGAAAACTTCATTCTAAAAGGAAAAAAAGTAATGAAGTTAAAGTCTTAGACATACTAAAAAATGAATGATACAGAGACTTTAAGCAGTCAAAATCTGTACTAACTGGTTTCTAAACAAGGTAAAGAACACCATGCTAAGAACACACTGTATCCCAAAGGGTAAAACAATAACATCAAGCCTCTGCTTTACAAACACCATTTGCATTTCAATGATACTACACTCCCAAGAATATGTTCTGCTAAATTTGTTAGATAAGCCACATGTGCTCTGTTTCAAATCACATAGTAATAAAAGTGATCTAGTTCTTTGATAGATTTGCATAATTCCCTAACCAGACTACTATTGATTCCCCTTAAGAAATATACATAGACTCTCTATGAAAAATAGAGTTTCTTAAATCCAACTTCTTATGTGGAATGCATTATTTCTTCATAGGAAATAATTTCTAGCTGCTTTTTTTGTTGTTCCCAGGAGTCTTTCCAATTCCTTTATATATCTATCTTAGAATGTTAAATTTTCTCAGGCTCCTTAAAAATCATTCATGCTTTTCTACTCATTTTCACTTGTTAATCTTGACCTAGTTTTCTCTTGGTCTCATATTTTACTGTTCTATTTTTATTCTGTCTCATTCTCTTCTCCAACTCCCCTAAATAAATTGTATTTTCAGGTCATCATGACCCTATTTTATTTTCCTCCCAAACACCTTTTCTGGGAAGCTTAGTTGGAGCATTATGGAATGTTTGAAGGCATTATTTTTTCATGGGACACAAAGCTTCTAACAAAGATTTATTCCTCTCATCATATGAAATAATTGATAATAAATTAATCATTAATGAAATAACACCTTAAGTACCGTATTAAATTAGAGCATAGGGTATGATTGTGGTCACTGAAATGTACCAATTCAGTTTAATTAATTAATTCAGCATCCCACAGAGGGTATATAACTCTTTTATAGCATACTTTCTTGCCCTTAATTTTCTTCCTAGTGGACCTGAGACATTCATCTCTCCACGAGTTTGGTTAGGAGATTAGAATTGTTATAAACAAAAGGGAAAGGAAAAGAAATGGCTAATACAAGGGGAATTTTGCAGTAAGTAAAATGTTGAAGAGTTCCTAAAGAATATTGAAAATCAAAGCCAGGGGTCTCATATAAAAGTTTTTTTTTTTTTTTTTTTTTTTTTTAATGTATAGAACTTACACTTGCCATAAGGTTTGGGCCATAGAACAGACAGCTGATCTAAGGAATGAGGAGGGTAGTGTGAAGGAAGAGAAAGTCTGACACTCCTTTTATGGAGCTATGAGGTTTTGAGATGTATGAGAAAGGAAATAAGAGAGGCAGAAGATCAGACACATGGCTCCTCATCTCATCTTTCTAAATCAAATGTGTCTGATGGGCAGTCTAGAAATGCCAAGGATGAGGCTTTTGAGTAGAATACTGTTTGGGTCTCTGGAAGCGGTTTGCCTCATCAGACTGCCCCTGCAACAGCTTACCGGTCGCCACATAAGGAGAAACACAGTAGCATAGTGTGGTTACACAGGGGGCTGATGTTTCATAACTCTGAGTCATTCTCCCTGTAATACATGCCCAACTGTATGTTTGTTTGGTTTTCTTTTTCTTTTCTTTTCCTTTTTGTAGAGACAGTTCTTTATTGCCTTCAGTACAGTGCCATGGTGTCACACAGCTCACAGCAACCTCCAGGTCTTGGACTTAGGTGATTCTCTTGCCTCAGAGGCCTCCCGAGGAGCTGGAACTACAGGCTCCTGCCATAACACTTGGCTATTTTTATGTTGCAGTTCAGCTGGGGCCAGTTTTGAACCCACCACCTTCAGTATATGGGGCTCGCACCCTACTCACTTTGCCACAAGCACCTCCCATAACTGTATGTTTTAAGGAGGGGCTTAGCAGGTGTCTGAGCAGAGAGTTGGCTGGTCTGCCATGTGGCTCACTTTGTTGGCAATTCTGCAGATGGGTTCCAAAACCAGGGTTTTGTTGGAGGAAGTTACAGAGATGCAGGGGGGTTTACACTCCAAGCAGGAGTTAAAATGAGGTCCATCTAGTTGTTGATTTTAACTGGACCCTGACCAAGTTAGAGGAGACCATAGTGTGATTAAACTCTTTCCAAATTAAGCCACATTGCTAACATGTTAACAATGATCAGGAGGACAAAGTCCTTGAGCGATGACCAAAGAAGTGAGAGGACCCTGTGGATCTCAGAAGGACTTCAATCCATCAAAAGAAGAACATTCTTACCTTGAGTAAGAGAAAGAAGAGTGCATAAATCTAAAAACTGAAACAACTCTCTTAAAGATACAAGGAAGGGCCTAAGTGTTCAAGCTAAGTTTTAAACAAGATGAATTTAAAGGTTTTTTCCAGCTAGAACAAACTTTTTTTCTTCCTTTTTTGGTGGGGAGAGAGGATGAAAGAGTATTTAAGAAGAGTGAATAAGTTATAGAAAATGAACAATCTGATAGTAGATTGATTTATTTTTTACACGTGAGTAAATGTTTTTTTCTTCTTTTTTTTTTTTTTTTTTTTTTTTTATATAGAGACAGAGTCTCACTTTATCACCCTGGGTAGAGTGGCATGGCATCACACAGCTCACAGCAACCTCCAACTCCTGGGCTTAGGCAATTCTCTTGCCTCACCCTCCCGAGTAGCTGGGACTACAGGCACCCACCACAATGTCTGGCTTACGTGAGTAAATTTTGATGCAAGTATGAGTTGTGCCGGAGTGAACAAGTCATTTCACTACTGTGAGTACCAATTAATATTTCCATTTGGAAAAATAAATAATTTGAGCTGTGCCATTCTTAAGGTCTTCTCTAGTTGGGAGAGCCTGTATGTATGTGTGATATCCCCTTATTATGTGGACAACATCAATATACCGCTGTTTTAATTTATTTTTTATGATAGAATTTTATTAATGCGTTGAGCTGAACTCTTTCAGCCATGCTTTTGACCAGAGTTATCAGTTTTGAAGGTAACAACCAAAGCAAGAAATATGAAGCTGTCAAATAGAACAGAGATACCCAATCTGTAGAAACAGAGACTGTCAATTGGTGCTGTTGAGTAAGATGATCCAGCCAATGGAAAACATACATTTGCCAGAGGCAGTTCCCTATTCTCCTCGTTCCCTTGCATGGCATGGCCCACTATGCTCACCATGGCTCCAGTGGGGTCACAAGAAAACTTTGTTCCAGAATATAACATTTCTCTATTTAAATATCTAACTCTGTACATGCTGCTTCCATTGAAAACACTTTTGGGGGGGTTATCTTCCTGACAATTCTCCCCTCTTGCCTAACATTTTAAAGTCTGGTAAATTACAAAATTTTTCTTTTCCCAACTTTACTGACCTAGCTATCTTTAAGTCCTGTTTCAGGACTTTGGGGATATGTCTCCATTTATAGTATACATACTTTTATTCTATAAGCATTAAAGGAGTGCCTTATTTTGAAATAACAAGAGCTTAAATCATATTCGATTCTAATGTATTATTACCAGAATGAATTCTATCTCAGCTTTCACTGCAAACATAAGCACTTCTTCATAATTCCCTTGAGGTCAGAAATGGTCACTTAATCAGTTTTATGCCTTTTATAGTTCATGATTTCACATGGTGGAGAGTAAATGTTCCACAAGTGGACACTTCTTGTTCAATACCAGACCTTCTTTCCTATATTTTGCTATATCGCATCTTTCTTTCTCAGGGCTTGTCAGTAGGTGCTCCTATTGAGTTTGAGCAGCCATCCTTGGGGTAAGTTGAGTGATCCTACATCACTAGGAAAAACACTTTGTTATCAGGGGGAACTGCTTGAAAAGTCAAGACATGGCACCTGAGAGATATAGTGAGAGCTTTGAAATCCTAATCCCAGGGTATCTGAGGTCTGGCAAAGTGACCAGGTCCTGATTGAGGGCTAGTAGGTCAGGAGGACAGGGCCTGGTTCCTTTTGAAACTGGAGAGTGGCTTCCAACTCCCAGTACAGTGAAAACAATATGTGTGTTCTCCATCTCCTAACACCACAGCACCACCATGTGTCTAGGCAATATATTGCTACATATGTATTTTTTTCTTTTTTTCTTTTTCTCCCATTTTTTTCCTCAGTTGTTTTTATTTTTTCTTTCTTTCTTTTTTTTTGTTTAATTTGGTTTGATTTGAATGTATTTTAATTTTTTAATTTTTACATTCTTCAATAGCAACGGCCTCTTTATTTTGGCTATGGCTTTCGAGCTCCTTTTATTCTTTATTTCTTTTTTATTTCTTCCTTTTTCTCTGTACTTTGCTGTAGAGTTTTCTACTTTTTTCACCTTATCCACATAAAATTTTTATGAAACAACTAAGATATCCTTTTTATCCCCTTAGTTTATATAATTATGTGTTAAATTTTCTTTAACTATTTTTATTTATTTTGTTTCTTTTCTCTGAAGGCTGAGGATCATGGCATTGGTCTGGTGAGGGGGGGAGGATCACAGCATTGGTCTATTTCAAGAAGGCCCTGACCTCATGGCTAGGATGTCTTTCTAGCTTTGGCCTACTGGAAAGATGGTATTGGTAGGTCCCCACTGTGACATACTGCTGATTTTTTTTTTTCTTTCTATATTTGGTAGGGGTGGGATCCTGTTTTTTCTCAGACTGGTAAGGAGATCCTGACATGGAGAGACTCACCAGCCCAGTCCCCCAAAGTCCTGGAGTTGTTGGTGTGGGTCAAAGCACCTTGCTGAATACCGTCATTTCTCCTGTCTCTCATTTTCCCTCCTTCTGTCTTCTCTCTTTTTTTCTAACTCTTTCCTTTTACCCCCACTTTTTTTTCTGTATCTTTTTTCTTTTCCTTCTCACTTCTTGCTGTTTACCCTTCTGTTCTTTAGCTTTATACATAAAGGCCTCTTCAACACCTAAGCTCAGATACAGGTAATTTAAAGCAAAGGAAGCAGTGAGAGGAAAAAGTAGGAGAAAAAGTGAACAGGAAGAAAAAACACATGTGAGTAGGAACTAACAGAAAAATTTGGGCAACATTAGAACAAAAAACAGAGCAAGCCCTTTAAGGGAGCATAATGTAGCAGCAACAGAGAAATTTAGCCATAAAGATTTAATGGAAAGTATAGAAAGTGAATTTACAATCTGAAAAGCAAAAGCAATAAAAGGAATTGAGAAAATGGAAAACCAGAACCAAAAAATTGATGAAAGATATGAAGAATATATAAAGGATATGGTGGAACTCAAGGAATTGAAGGAGTCAATCAAAGATATTAAAGATTCAGTAGAAGGTATTAATAACAGATGAGACCATGGAGAAGAAATAAATCTCAGAGCTAGAGGATAAAGCTCTTGAGTTAACATAGGCAATTAAAGAGGCAGAAGAGAAGAGAGAGAAAAAAAATGTTCACTGAGAACATTTTGGGGCTTCATGAAGTGCTCAAACATATGAATTATAGGTATCTCAGATGGGGAAGAAGAATCCCTCAGGGGAATGGAAGCCTTACTAGAGGATATCATAAATGAAGATTTCCCAAGTATTGCCAAAGATTCTGACAAACTACTTTCAAAGGGATATTTAACCCCAGGTTGTCTTAACTCAAACAGAGCTTCTCCAAGACACAATGTCGTGAACCTGTTCAAAGTCAAGATGAAAGAGAAAATTCTACAAGAAGTCAGGAGCAAGTGACAATGTAACTATAGGGGCAGATCCATAAGGGTGACCACAGACTTCTCAAATGAAAAATTTTAAACCAGCAGAGAATGATCATCTACTTTTAACCTCCTTAAACAAAATAATTTTCAGCCCAGAATTAAACTAAGGTTCAAATAAATGGAGAAATCAAGTCTTTTACTGACATGTAAACATTAAGTAAATTCATCACAATAAGACCAGTTCTATAGGAAGTACTTAGACTTATTCTCCACATTTACCATCACAATGGACTGCCACCAAAGTAAACACCCAGAAACTATAGGACAAAACCTAGTTTCCACAATGATAAAAGGATAAAACTAAGCAATGAACTTTCACAAAATAAGATGGATAGAATTCCACCACACTTATAATTCTCTCAATTAATAGAAATGGTTTGTATTTCCCAAGGAAAAGGCACAGGTTGGCCAACTAGATTAAAAAAACAAATGCCATACATATACTGTCTACAGGAAACACATCTAAACTGGAAATACAAAACAAGACTCAGGGTGAAGGATTGGAAACATTATTTCAGACAAATGGAAACCAGAAGAAAGGAGGCATCACAATCTTATTTTCATATACATGTGAATTTAAAGCAAGTGAAGTTAAGAAAGACAAAGATAATCAGTTCATATTAGTCAAGGCAATAATACAACAAAGGACATTTCAATTACAAATATTTATGCACACAACTTAAATGTTCTAAGATTTATGAAACAGACCTTAAATATTCTGAGCAGTATGTTACCTTATAACATCACAATAGCTAGGGACTTTGACACTCCTCTTGCAGACATGGACAGATCCTCTAAATAGAAACTAGGCAAAGATATAAGAAGCCTAAACAAGACTATAAAAGAAAGGGACTTAGTAGACACACCATCCCAAAATTGAATAACGTACATTCTTCTCATCAGCCTATGGAACATAATCCAAAATAAACCATACCCTAGGACAAAAATTTAACTCAACAAAAATTAAAAAAATTGAAATTACATTGTGTATCTATTAGGACCACAAGGCAATAAAGATGGAACTCAACCCTAACACAAATTTTTATTTCTACATAAAGATTTTCATTCCTACACAAGGGCATGGAAATGCAACAACCAGCTGTTGAATGACAGTCGGATCAAGGAAGAGATAAAAGAAAATTATTAAATTCCTTAAATGTAACAACAATGAAGCTACAAGTTACCAAAACCAATGGGATACTGAAAGTAGTCCTATGAAGGAAATTTATTGCATTAGACACCTACATTAGAAAAGCAAAGGGGAGCACATGAAAAACCTAATGAATCATTTTAAGGAAATGGAAAGGAAAAACAATCCAATTTCAAAACTAGGAGAAGAAAAGAAATAACCAAAATTAAATCAGAAATAAATGAAATTGAAAACAGAAAAATCATTCAGAAAATCAATAAAACAGAAAGTTAGTTCTACAAAAAAGATAAATAAGGTTAATAAATCATTGTTCAGATTAACTAGAAACAGAAAATTAAAATATCTAATAATCTCAATAGAGACAAAAATATGAAAATAACAACCAATACCACAGAGACATAAGAGATTATTTCTGACTACTACCATAATTTCTATGCCCAGAAATTTGACAATGTGGAGGAAATATATACCTGAAATGACATCATCTCCCTAGACTTAACTAAAAAGCAAGCAAGCAAACAAACAACAACAACAACAACAACAAAAAACTCTTGAATAGACCAATATCAATCACTGAGATTGAAGAAACAATAAATAACCTTCAAAAAAAAGGGCCCTGGACCAGAAAGATGAACTTTTACCTATCCTGCAGAAACTACTTCTATACATTGACAAGGAAGGAACCTTTCCCAACATTATCTATGTAGCAAACATCACCCTGATATCAAAACCAGGAATGGATCCAACTAAAAAGGAGAACTACAGACCAATTTCACTAAAGAATACAAATGCAAAAATACTCAACAAAATCTTTGCCAATAGATTATAGCTACACATTAAAAAATTATACATCATGATCAAGTAGGCTTCATCCCAGGGATGTAAGGCCGGTTTAATATATGCAAATCTATGTAATTTACCTTATCAATAGAAGCAAAAACAAAGATTATATGATACTCTCAATTAAGAAATATAGTAATATCTCAGGGTATAAAACCTATGTCCACAAATAAGTAGCCTTGTATATAACAATAATAGCTAAAGTTGGGAAGCTAATCAAAGAAACAATTCCCATCACAGTAGCTTCAAAGAAAATGAAATACCTAGGAATATACCTAACAAAAGAGATGAAGAACCTCTGTAGAGAGAATTATGAAACCATGAGAAAAGTAGCAAAAGACATCAACAAATTGAAGAAAATACCATCCTCTTGGCTGGGAAGAATCAACATTGTCAAAATGTCTATATAATCCATGTTGGGGTCTCATCCCAGGAGCAGGGTCTTTTAAGACCTGTGTATCTGGCAGTTATTGAATGAGGAAAAATAAAGTTAAAAGTGGCAAGAAATAAAAATACAGGACACATAGAATAGAGTTTTCCATGGTGGGACCCAGGGGACCACTGCTAGCTTATGGGCCTTGAGTGAGTGGCCCTCAGTTTTCCACCCAGCTTTTATTGAAGGCTGTTTTCTCATTTAGCTGAAAGGGTAAGCTATGGAAGGGAGTAAAAATGTCAGCAAGTTTCTCTGGGTAAGCATGTTAGTTCTTATTCTATTTATAATCACTAATGATTATCTATAATCATTAACTTAAGGGTTTTGGCAGCCTTGAACAATCTGGAACCTGAGCCTTGTTTGGGTGCAGCCTCCTGTTTGTGGTCACACACACACCTTGGGGGTGATTAGACCACCTCTAATTTCTTTGTGGAGCAGACACAGTAGTGTCCATTCTCCTCTGAAGAATCAGTAGAAAAGAGGAATTTTCACCCTTATCTCCACCTGGAGGCATTTCTATCTGTGGTTAGATACAAGCCCTCCTGCCCATATCTCAGGGCTTGAGCTATCCCCTTGGTCTCTGCCCTGGCCATAATACAAATCCCCAAATGGGTATTTGCTTTGACTGTTGACTGGGCAGGAGTCAGCTTGGTTAATGTTCTTTCCCAGGCCTTGTATGCAGCTTCTGCTATGGCCATCGCTCTTCAGAGTGCTTACACAACTAGCAGGGGTGTTGCAAGCTATATCCCTTACAGGTCAGGCTTCCATTAAAAGCAGAAACTGCTCGGCCAAGTAATTTAACTGCTAGCCCAAAAGTAAGCTAGCTAAACTGTTATTGTTCTGCCTTGCTCAGCTTATTTCTCTGTTTTCCCCCTTTTCTGAGGGTGTTTTTTCTTTGCCAAGAATGGTATCTTAGGTCCCTATTCTCCCTGCAACCCAAAGCAATCTACAGATGCAGTGTAATCATAATTAAAATACCAATATCACACTTTGAAGAACTGAAAAAAAATAGTTCTTTGTTTCATATGGAACCAGAAAAAAAGCCATATAGCCAAGTCAATACTTTGTAATAGAAACAAGGCAGGAGGTATTGCTCTACCAGACTTTAGGTTATATTACAAGTAAATTATGATAAAAAAAAATCATGGTATTGGCACACACAAAAAAAGTAGTGACATAGGCATATGGAACAGAATAGAAAACCAAGAATTGAAACCAGTCTCATATAGCCATCTGATCTTTGATTAACCAAACAAAAGCAGAAAGTGAAGAAAAGAATTCCTATTCAATAGATGGTGCCAGAACAACTGGATAAGCACATATAAAAGACTGAAACTGGACCCACATTTATCACCAGTTACAAAAATTGACACAAGATGAATAAATGATTTAAATCTAAGACACGAAGCAATCAATACCCTAGAAGACAATGTGGTAAAACTATGCAGGATATTGGCCTAGGGAAAGATTTTATGAAGAAGACATCTATAGCAACCACATCAACACCAAAAGTAAATAAATGGGACTTAATTAAGCTGAAAAGCTTCTGTACAGCTAAGGATACAACAAGAAAAATAAATAGACAACCTTCAGAACAGAAAAAGATATTTGCATGTTATAAATATGACAAAGGATTGATACCTACAATCTACAGAGAACTCAAAGCAATCAACAACAACAACAAAAACAAACAAACAAAAACAGCAAATAATCCCATCTTGCTTGCACTGGGGAAGAGACATGAACAGAACCATCTTTGAAGAAAAGAGATAAATGGCTAACAAACATGAAAAAATGCTCATCTTCCCTTATCATTAGAGAAATGCAAATCAAAACTACCATGAGATATTATCTAATCCCAGTGGGAAGGGCCAATATCAGAAAGTCCCAAAGTTATAGATGCTGGTGCAGATGTGGACAGAAAGAAACACTTTTATACTGTTGGCAGGATTGCAAACTTTTTCAGCCTCTTTGGAAAGAAGTCAGGAGAGTCCTCAAAGAACTCAAAATAGATCTCTCATTTAATTCCACAATCCCTCTACTAGGCATCTAACCAGAAGAAAAATTTCCTTTTATCATAAGGACATTTGCACTACATTGTTTATCACAGCTCAATTTACAATCACCAATATGTGAAACAACATAAATGCCCATGAACTCAAGAATGTATTAACAAACTGGTATATGTATACCATGTAATACCCTGCTGCCATAATAAAGATAGAGACTTTACATCTGTTGTATTAACCTGCATGGAGTTCAAACACATTCTCCTTAGTGAAGTATCACAAGAATGGAAAAGCAAACATTCAATGTACTTAATACTACTGTGAAGCCAGTAGGTGACCTAATACTTGCCCACATAAGAGAAAAACTCAATTCAATTAATTCAGTGTAGGGGTATTCAGGGAACAGTAAACAGGGAGGACAAGAGGGAATTAAGTGGTGTGCTCCCACTTAATGAACACAATGTAAGGGTATTTGGGCACATCTTTTGAGTGCGAGACACAACTATAAGGGAGGCTCTACTTAACAGATGCAAATATTATAACTTAGTTGTTTGTAGCCTCATGTTAATCTGAAATAAAAAAATTAAGAAATGAAAAAATAGGACAAGGACATTTATATAATACTGCAATAGAAATACACCTGGAAATGCTAATTTATGAAAAGAAAATTAATTATAAATTAGTTTGTGACTAAACTTTTAAAAAAATTTACCCTGAAATAGTTAGTTATTCAGAGATACATATTACTTTCTTATACAAAGTAGGAAAACTTCATGATTTGATTAAGTCCATAACTATGATATGCTGTGATTTTAAATTTTAAAAAGCAAAAGGCAGGAAGATACACAAATCTTGAATGTGCAGAATTTTCCTTCCATAACTGAATGAAAGATAGAACATAAGTCAATTTTATTCCTCACCTGGGAAAGCTAATATCACTTCCTCTGTATCCACTTTTGTTACATTCAGTAGAATAAATAATAAGAAAGTGACTCTATTTGTAAAGGAGAATTGTCCAGAAAACCTTGAATAGAAATTTCAAATAACATGGTAGTTACAAGCTGAGTGACTTATTTGTCACAGAATCAATAAAGCTATATGTGAGAGGTGATGGAAGAAAAACTAGACAAAAATTGTATAATACTGCAATAGAAATACACCTGGAAATGCTAAGAAATGAATTTAAAACCTATTTCACTGCTTGAATGGAGTCTGTGTTCTGAATGATAAGAGGACCCATTGTGGATTTTCCATCTGAATGATCTTTTGTAACTTAAGCCACAAGAACAGCATGTGAAACTGCCCAGTGGAGATAATGCTGTGCTCTATGTGTGTTCAGAAACAGGTCATGGGCTTGGAATTAGAGAAGTAATTGATAATATAAAGCTTCGGGATGACACGTAATTTAATTTTCAAATGTTGAAACGAAAACTCAGCATCTTGGAGGTGTGCTGCCTCTTGTATGACAGTGCAACTGCAGACAGAGAGGCTATTCTTTTCTTTCAAAGTAAGTAACTTTCTGATGCTGCTTTCTGAAAGATGCTGTTTTCTGACAAAGTCACTTTGTGAATAGCCACTTTAAGAATGAGCATTGGAGTGGTGTCCCAAATCCTGTAGACAGCTGATTTCCTTCTAATTTATTTAGATCAATAGTTTTATATTCAACCCTGATGTGAAATCTGCATTTGTACATGTGAAGAAGATCCAACACATTTGTAATGAGCAAAGGCACCCGAAAAATATAAAAAGGCAGAGAAGGACAAAGGTTGATGCTTCGTATTATAGCTTTTCAAACTACTTATAAAACCTGTCTCTATATCTACATTGTTTTTTTGTGTTGATGAAGGAACAAATCTGGACAGCATTTTCTGCTTTTCTTTTTCTTTTCTTTCTTTTTTCTTGTTGTAGAGATAGGGTCTCACTCTATTGCCCTCGGTAGAGTGCCATGGTGTCACACAGCTCACAGCAACCTCCAACTCCTGGGCTTAGGCAATGCTCTTGCCTCAGCCTCCTGAGTAGCTGGGACTACAGGTGCTCGCCACAATGTCGTTTGCTATTTTTCTTGCAGTTTGGCCAGAGTTAGGTTTGAACCTGCCATCCCCAGTATATGGGGCTGGCTCCCTACCCACTGAGCTACAGACGCCGCCCTCTGCTTTTCTTTTTTAATAGTTGACCTGTCTCTCTGATTGTCAGCATTCTCTACCTCTCTGTTACATACAAAATATATAACATGTAATATGTATAAAATATATTTATATGTAGAGACACACATATGTATGTGTTTAAGTACACACATACATATAATGTTTTTGGAGAGATACAAAACAACTATAGCAGTTAGTTTTATACCTAAGACAGAGAAAGCACAAGCTCCTATGTAAGACAGAAAGGCATTGTTGCATGTTCTATTCCTCATGGGGGCAATAAGAAATACGTTTGTTAATTTAGTGTATAATAGAACAATTGACTATGTAAGCTGCATTTATTAATTCCATGTTATATAATTTTTAATATAGTAATAAAGTGCAGAATCTTAAGCCACACCTTAAAAACTATTGAAAATTTTTAATAATATAAATGCCTATAATGTGTGAAGGAAACATTATACTACAAGTCTCATCATTAAAGATGCTTCACTTTAATAATGGCTATGACAATGAATAAGTGACAAATTACAGTTAACCACGAGTATGTGAAGTTTATTTACTTTAGTAATGCTAAATATAATTCAATATTAGTTCCTTTATTAATGTATTTAATCACATCCTTCAGACAAGGATGAAAACTCATCACATCAACTCCAAATTGAAAATGAATTTGGTACATTTCAACATCCATTCCTTGTTTTTTTTTTTTAATTAGTTAAATAGGATTAAAAAAATTAATTTGAAAAACCAATCTTTCCCTCCCTGCATCATCCTTCTGTACTATATCCCATGACTTGCATATCCTGCCAGTGCTAACTCTTAAAAACCTCCCGGACTGTCCATCTCCTCCAGCTCCACTGGTGATGCTTGATGCTTAGTTTTACCTTTTATCATCTTTTGCTTAAACTGTTACAATCACTTCTTAATTTTTCTGCCATTTTTCTTATTCTCTTTCCATACTGTATTAGAATAATCTTTGTAAAAGGCAAATCTTATTTTATTTTCCCATTTAGAAAAAAACGATGGCTTCTCAAAACCTATTAAATACATTTATAATTTCCAAACACAACATATTGGACCTGTTCTGTTTTGGTACCTGACCAGTCATCCAGCTTTAGCTTCTTTCTTTCTCACATTTACAATGAAAGATTCAACTTTGCTCAACCAACTTAATGTTCTGATTGTCAGTTCTCTCATACTTTGTGATACTTTCATGTATTATAACTGTGGGTTATAAATACTTCTCCTATCTTGTCTCATTCATCCTTAAAGATTCAAGATTGAACCCAAGTGTTGACTCCTTGAAGAATTCTACTCATGTCTCCAAAAGTTAGATTCTTCTCTATGATTTTACAGTTGCTTTTTTTGGTCAGTTATATAGTATTAACACTTTCCATTACATGATGAACGGTGGTTTATATCAACTTGAGACAGAAATAATTTTATCCAGCTTTTTATCTTCTAGACCTATACAGTATCTAAGAAAACCATAGTCGCTGCTTCATATATGTAAAAAGAATCAACAGATACTTTTCTTGAATCTTATTTTCTGCAAGGCCGCACAGAAACAGGAATATCATCTAGGAATACAGTATATTGTGTGCAGCTTCTGTGTGCAGACATATTCTTCAGATGCCTATCATTGATCTGCAATTCAGAATATTACCTTTCTGGTTTACTAAAAGTATACCCTGAACCTATACAAGGAAATATCATGCTGTTGCTCTGGTCCTTTGGCTGGCTGTTTATTTTAAATAAGATATACTTTGAAGATGATGTACCTGCCATATTCATAATCCCCAGACAGTACCTAATAAAAGAGAGCATACTAGTGAAAGTTCTCTCTTTTATCAACGTCTTCCTCAATCCTTAGACCTCATTTGATTTTAAAATCTTGTGCTTCCCTGTTATATGCTCTACTCTCTTGACTCATATAATTGTACACTCTTGGTTCTGATCTTATTTCCCTGATTTTTTTTCTGCTTTAGTATGTCTGTCTTCCCATACTTTAATCAATACCCTCTTCTTTAAAATTCCGTCCTTAGCCATCAGTTCTTTCTAATCTCTACTTAATAATACTTTTAGCCATTTATGTTGTTTCATATTTTATTTCTATGCTTTTTATTTACCAATTTTAATTGCCATTTCTAGATGCAATATCCCCCATATTTTTCATAACAATGTATTTACTTGGCATTATTTTAATAGATATCTTAATTGCACTTCAATCTATACCTGTATTAATACAAAAATTATGTTCTTTACAAATATATTCTTGTTTGTGTGTTTTATAACACTGTTGTTATAGATACTATTCTCTAAATAACCCTGGAAGAAAATATCAGTGTTATTTCTAATTTCTTATATTTCTTTTCCCTGTAAGCTATATATAAATTACCATTAAAAAAAAAACTGTGAAGGGTGTGAGATTTTAATCATATCTGTAAGCTAACAGATTACCTGTCCAGAATTCTATGGATGTTGGCAGGACCCAGCCCTCTGGAGACAAAGGACTTTATTACTCATCACACCCAGATAGCCAGAAATCAGGCTTATATCAATTCCTTTTGACTCTTCAGTGCCATGGCTATGGTGCAGAGAAAACCCAGGTGGATGCTGTTCAGTGAGATTGTTTCACAGCTGAAGGGTGCTGAGCTCAGGAAACTTGAATCTTTTATAAAGCATGTGTAAGCAAAATCATCAAAGGTTTGTCCTGAGGTGAGATACCTTCTTTATTTTTCAAGAAGGCAGAAGATACAAATGTTTCTGAAAGATAGACAGGGCAAAGTGGGTAAATATCTCTTACAGTAAATATCTGAAACAGATAAAGGGATGAGGGACTGTCTCCCTCTATCTAGGAATTGCCTCCCTTTATATAGCTTTGCCTATTTTGTCTTCTACTCCTCATACTTTATAAGTTGTGTGAACTTGGACAAATTACTTCTTTGTACCAAAGTTCCTTCATGTGTCATTGGGAATAGTAATAGTACCCAAAATATAGAGTCACAATTTTTCAATGAGTTAACATATACAAATGTTCTGTAATAGAGCCTAAAACATTGTAAGTGTTTCTTAAGTTTAGTTATTATTAAATAAAAACATAGAAATAAATTGTTATTATTATTGTCATTATATTTACTGTTACTTTTCCATTTTCATGCCACTGGCACTTACTTTCTCCCCCACCTATTTTGCTGTAGTCTTACTACAATTCTGCAACCAGACTCTCATTTTAACTGTTTACTTTTGCACAATTCCCAAAGCTTATTTCCTACAATAAATATCAGTGTTGTCCACTCGATTCTTTCAGGTACTTTTGATTGTCACAAGCTGCAGACAGAAAGCTGGCTTCTAGTATAGACTTGAGAGTCTCTCCCTATATGAATTGAGCTCTTTGGACACCTCTTTTCCCTTTACACTTCAGTAGCTTTTACTTTTCTGTATTTTGTGACCAAATTATGTAAATTTAGGTCTGCACATATTTTCTCTTGCTGTTCCCTCAGCCAGAAATCATTTTACTTTTTATCTTTACATATAAAATCCCCAGGCTATGACTGAGGTCAGTTCATACCACTGGCTTCTTGAAAGCATATACTCTGCCTTGCTTATCTTTCACTGCTCTCTTGGTTGTAAAATTATTTCCAGAGACATGATCCTCATATTCATCACATACCTACTGTCTTTCAAGTTTCCCACTTTAAATTTGTAACACATTCCATTATCTGGTCTTTGCTTTTCAATATATGCCACTTATTCTCTTCATTCTTATGAACTGGGTTAGCAGGCTCACTTCCTTACAGCCTTAGGCTGACTTCCTTTTGGATATCTATCTGATTCGGAATGATCCAGGTTGAGCACAGTTCCACACTGCTTCCCCTATCATACCACTGACTATGGGGTTGTGGCCCTACATGTCTAGAAACAAGTCATCAATGCCCCGTAACTCTACACTTCACTGTTGTTTTCTTTTTAATCTAATACCCTGTTTCCCCGAAAATAAGACAGTGTCTTATATTAAGGTTTGCTCCCAAAGATGCGCTAGGTCTTATTTTCAGGGGACATCTTATCTTTCCTGTGAGTAGGTCTTATTTTTGGAGTATGTCTTATTTTGGGGGAAACAAGGTACATATTTTTGTGTAGGAGGCTTGTCATCTTGATAATCAAAGTAAAAGCTCAGCATCAAAAAGTCACCTAAAGTTAAAGTTGCAAATACTAAGTATTTAGTGAATACTTATGTTCACTAAGTGTCTTAGTGAACATAAAGAAGAAAGGCACATCACCTTCTCAAATTAACCTCTGTCAATTATGACTGTGTAGGAGTAGATTTATTGCAATTAAATGATTTAAAATATTATGTGTAATTATAGTTAACTGAGCAAAAATTTAACAGTATTCATGACAAGGAAGCAAAGGTAAAATCAATTTAAAATGTTTAAAAAGTATACTTTATATGTTGATTTAAACTTAGAAATGAAGTTAAAATTCTGGATTTATATAGTCATTTATCTCAATTCCAAATCTGTCTATTGTTTTTATGGAATGTGCTTCAATCCCTGAGTGCAATATTTTTTGAAAATCTTGGGATTTATGTTTGCCTGTGCCCCTTATAAAACCAAACTCATTAAAAATGGTCAATAAATGGTCTTTGCTGCATTAAAAAAAAATCTCTCTTTTTTTTTTTTTTCTGAGCTAGAGTCTCACTATGTCACCATGGGTAGAGTGCCATAGTGTCACAGCTCATAGCAACCTCAAACTATTGGACATAAGCAATTCTTTTGCCTCAGCCTGCCAAGTAGTTGGGGCTATAGGTGCTCACCACAAAACTTGGGTATTTTTTCTTACAGTTGTCATTGTTGTTTAGCTGGTCTGGGCCAGGTTCAAACCTGCCACCATTGGTGTATATGGCTGGCACTGTAACCACTGTGCTACAGGTGCCGAGCCTGAAAAAATAATCTTAATAATAATAATAATCTAAATAATCAACTTAGAATGTTTATGTTTATTAATACACAAAGCTGAATCCATAAAAGCAATGAATTAAAGATTATTTAAGATAAAATGTTTGTTATTCTGCACATTAAAATGTACTCTAAACAAATGAACAAAATGGAAAAAGAAAACAACTTGCGGTTAACTAACGTAGAGTTATTACAAATCAAACTAAGGTGTATGGTCAAATCAAATGTTTGACGTAGGAAGGAAAGCAGGTGACACATAGAAGAAATAGTGAAAATAACCAGTATCTGTGAATATAGAAAGTCACAAAGTCCCTTTCTAAATTTGCCTCATACATGTTTAGTACAACTAATAAAAAGCATAGCCTTTAAAGTATCTGAAACTGAGCCTTTGAAACCAGAGCAATGGCCTGAGATACTGGCAAGAAGTGGTAAGAAGAGAATGGGGGTAGGGGACGTCAGCACAAGACAGAAAGCAGTAGCCACTCTGGCTTTTGGATTAGGTATATTACTACTTTTCATGAAGTAAGAGATGGTAAGTGGGGTCACAAAGGCAAAAGATGATTCCAGATTGCCCTATTAGCCAATAGCTCATTTCATTTCTTAGTGACTGAAGGAGAAGCTGTTTCTTGCATCTGGATGCCCTCGGACTAAATGGCCAGGGCCAGTGTGAGTCTCCCTCTTTTCTCCCTCAGATCCCACCAACTATCCACATCCTCCAGCACAGTTTTCCATGAATTATGTAACCTCCAATGGATCCAATGGATCTTTGGAGTAACCAGGATCACAAAAGAGATTTACTTGATATCATTCAACTGAACGCCTGGCTCTGATTTTCTTTTCTTGGCTACAATCACTTTGAGAACTAACTAGTTGATTTCTGTTCTAGTCTAGGATCTTTTTTTTTTTCTTTTCCTTAGAAGCCATTCAGATAATAATTCATTAGGTTTTTAAAGTCAAATCAATAGATCACTGAATTCCTTTAATGTTCTAGGCCTTGGAATTGTTCCTGTTCCTTTGATACCTAAGCAGAAGAAAGGGAATCACACATTCAAATTTTGATGACAAAAAATAAGCACTGCTTTAATTAAAAAATAGAAGATTAGGCAGGACTTTCTATATATTATTGCTTTACTAATACATATTTCTAATTACTATATGTCAAATGTACAGTACATATTATCTACTATATATGCAGTAATATACCCTGTTTCCCCGAAAATAAGACATCCTCCAAAAATAAGACCTACTTACAGGAAAGATAAGATGTCTCCTAAAATAAGACCTAGCACATCTTTGGGAGGAAACCTTAATATAAGACATTGTCTTATTTTCAGGGAAACAGGGTAGTAATACTGTGTATGTCTATATTATAGTACAAAGACAAATACAGGGTAAGAAAACTTAGTGTTTCTTCTCTATCATCATTAAATAGAGATGATTGGTTTTATTTCTAAATCAAGATAATCAGATCTCAGAATAACAATGTCATTTAACCTAAAAATATTCATTTAAAGATCTTTAATAGGAATGCATTTTAGTACTTTATTCATTTTTCTTTGTGGAATTTGATTTTGTGTATTTAATTGGCCATTTCTGATATTTTCTTGAGGTTAATACATGTCTGGGAAACGTTTTCCCAGTTAAGCATTATTTATTCATCATATTGATTATCTTTTAAAATCATTTTGTACTTGATTTTGAAAACTGTAGCTATACTTTTGTTGGAATATTCAGTTTCTAAATGCTAAGCCAAACTGCTGATGCCATCAAGTTACTGTCCACACAATAGTAGGTCCTTTATAAATTGATAAATGAAGAGTGAATTAAAATAAACTGATCTTAACTCTGTTCTTGAATATTGTCCTGAACCATTCTTTACTTTCTTTGGAATGGAATTTAGATAGATTGCTCAATACCTTCGTAGATAGATGGCTAGATAACCAGGCAGATATAGTCTCTCATGCATTGTTCCAGCAAAAACTGTCCTGTGAAACTGATTAAATGCTCAATCTAAAAATAAAAATTATATGAAGACAACATTATTCTTGTGATTTTGAAAGAGATCATGATATAATATTCTTTATGTTTTAATTACCGAAGCTCTATTTAGCAATTTAGAAAAAAAATATTGAGTTTTCTAGGAAATACATCAGCATTTTAGATTACAGCATGTATATTTTATTGCTGATCTAAAAGGCCACATAGATTTCCCAAGAGAGAAGCTATATTTTTTTCACAGTATACTTTTATTTATCAAAAGCTTTGTTTCAAATTAAATCATGAGTGGAGATAATGTGAAGGTTTTAAAGGTTATAACCAATCTATAATTTTTTTATACTCAAGATTCTAAAGAAAAACAAACCCACATTTAAAAGTTGTCATTTGTGAAAAGCACTGCCAAGGAGCATAGTGTATATTCATTCAATGAGGGTATATTGGACATTCCCGGGTAGAGGTTCTGTACTTGACTCTTGGGATACAGAAAATAGTAAGGCACATTAATTCCTCTGCTCTCAGGAAGCCCACAATTCAAATGATAAGATGAACTTTAAACAAAGAATTATGCAAATTGTTATTTAATGGCAAGTGTAATTAGCACAGCATGCTGTGAGTAGGTAACACTGCAACCTCCCCCTGGTGACTGGGTATTAAAGCTTTTCCTGAGGAATGAACATTTAACCTGGGTTGTAGCTGAAAGGAGTGGAACGGACCAGGTAAAGTGGCAACCAAATAGTGAACACTAAATTAAGAGTGATTTTTATAGTATAGATCGTGCATATTTTAAAGGAAATGTTTACAAATTAGCTACCTCCAATCATCTGAAAATGTTAAATAGAATGACTACATACAAATTAAGACCCATGGCAGAACAATCTAGTGATCAAAACTGGAAAAATCAGGAGGAAAACTTGAGCTTATTCTAAAGAATATGTAGGTTTTGAGTGGATAGAATAAAAGGAATGGACTATTTAATTTCATTTATTCAATATCCCACCAATGTTTATGATGGACCTATATATTCTAGCTACTTTGTTGAGTTCTGGAAATATAAAACACATTAAACACATCCTTTTCTTGTGAGGAACTCATTGCCTAAGTGCCTACATATATATATGTATGTGTATGTAGATATAAATGTATCTTTCAAAGAAAGGGAAGTGAGTACAACTAACCTTGACAGAAAAGTAATCACTGCCCTGAGAAAAGAGTGAATAACTGAATTCTAATGATTTATTTTAAGGCTTAGTGCATGCTATGTGTCAGTAATTGCAAAAGCTCAATTATTAACTCATGAGCATTGTGGACATAGATTACTATTAGGTCCTATTAACTAATGAGAAAACAGGCACACCAAAGTAAAGGAACTTTTCCAAGGTCACATAGACAGTGAATGATGAAAACAGCATTTGATTACATGGAGTCTTACTACAAATACCTGATTTTTTTTTTTTTTTTTTTTTTTTTTTTAAATAAACATTAAAATTTTATTTCCCAAAATAAAGTTCCAAATCCAAAAAAAACAAAAAACAAACAACAAAATATTGGCTAAAACAAAAAACAATCAAAAACCACACAACAACCTACGACTACAAGTGCATCCCACAAAAACCACAAAAAATTTTTT
>CAUYPK010136359.1:0-16922 GCA_963574355.1 Loris lydekkerianus | reverse complement strand
TTCTTCTGCCTCAGCCTCCCAAGCAGCTAGGACCACAGGCAGCTGGGAGAACACCAGCCATACTTTTGTTGCAGTTTGGCTGGGGCGGGTTTGAACCTGCCACCCTCAGCACATGAGGCTGGCGCCCTACTCAAGGCAGTGGCTCTTAATAGAAAAAGCAGGGGGATAGAATCTTAGCCTGTAGGTGTGGGGTCTTATAAGATTTCCTGGTGATGGGGCTTTTATATACAATGGCTTAGAACAGAAACTTAGGAACTAAACATTGCATAGGAGGAGTTGAAGAATCCTGCCAGCAAATGACTAAAGACTACTCCGACTAATGAAAGAAAGAGAGAGAGAAAGAGGAGGGAGGAAGGACAGAAGGAAGGAAGAAAAGTAATGAAGGGAGAGGAAGGAAGGAAGAAAAGAAAGAGGGAGGGAGGGAAGAAAGAAAGAGGAAGGGAGAGAGGAAGAAAAGGAGGAAGAAAGAAAAGAAAAGAAAGAGGAACATTTATAAACTGTTGGGAAGAAAGAAAAAGAAAGGAAGAGAGGGAGGAAGAAAATAAAAGAGAAAAGAGGAAAGGAAAGGAAAAGAAAAGAGGAACACTCATGCACCATTGGTGAGACTGCAAACCAGTATAGCCTATATGAAAAGAAGTATGGAGATCTACTTGGGAGGCTGAGGCAAGAGAATCAGTTAAGCCTATGAGTTTGAGGTTGCTGTGAGCTGTGACACCATAGCACTCTACCAAGGGTGACACAGTGAGATTCTGTCTAAAAAAAACAAAGTATGGAGATTCCTCAAAGAAAGCAGAACTTCCATTTGACCGTGGAATTCCACTATTAGGCATTTACCCAAACAAAAAAAGGCATTTTACTACAGGGACAGTTGCACTAGAATATTCCACAGCCCTTGCTCAGTTCACAATCGCAAATCACAAAGATGTAGAAACAACCCAAGTGCTCATCAACACATGAATGGACAATAAACTGTGGTATGTGTACACCACAGAATACTATTCATCCCTTAAAAAAGATGGAAATTTTGCATCCTTTGTAACATGATAGATTTGAAGAACATTCTCCTAAGTATCACAAGATTGGAAAAACAAGCATCACATGTACTCAGTACCAATATGAAACTAGGAGATTAACAATCACAGACCCACATGAGAGAAAAATCTTAATTAAATTCAAGAAGTGGGAAGAGGGAGTTAGTAGCTTCCCACCCAGTAGGTACAACGCATGGATACATGGCACAGTCCCTGGGTGCTGGACACCGCTAAAACTCTGATTTTTACCTGCCATGTGTAAATTATATAACCTAATGGTTTATACCCTCTGAAATTAAAAAAGTTAAAAAAAAAAAAAAAAGAGGGCGGCACCTGTGGCTCAAAGGAGTAGGGCGCCGGCCCCATATGCTGGAGGTGGCACGTTCAAACACAGCCCCAGCCAAAAACTGCAAAAAAAAAAAAAAAAAAGAAGAAGAAGAAGAAGAAAAAGGAAGGGAGCAGGCTCAGGGTTATAAGAACTACATGAATTGAGGTTCCTTTTGCTGTGATGATGTGCTTCCTTTTGCATTTTTCATGTGGCTATGGCTTTGGGGCTAAGAACATATTGGGGCCAGCCCAAGACTGACCATACTCTCTTTTGTCTGTTCAAAGACATAATAGAGGGCGGTGCACGTAGCTCAGTGAGTAGGGCGCGGTACATATACACCAGGGGTGGCGGGTGTGAACCTAGTGCAGCCAGCTAAAACAACAATGACAACTGCAACAATAACAAAAATAGCTGGACACTGTGGTGGTCACCTGTAGTCCCAGCTAGTTGGGAGGCTGAGGCAAGAGAATCACTTGAGTTTGAGGTTGCTGTGAGCTATGACGCTACAGCACTCTACCTGAGGTGACAGCTTGAGATTCTGTCTCAAATATATATATATATATATATATATATATATATATATATATATATATAAAATAGAGCCATCCAGTTGTGAAATCCAAACTGTCCTATTTGCATAATGGCAAGCACTCTATGAACTGAGGTGATGGTTCAGAGGTCACTAGATGCCTTGGTAGATAAATAAACAATGGGAGTTATCATGGTGGAATCAATTTATTAAAACAAAAATGTGCTAAGCAAATGCAAATCAAAACCTCCTGACATATTATCTAATCCCAGGAGAACAGCCCACATTACAAAGTTCCAAAGCTGCAGATGCTAGCGTGGAGAGAAGGGAACACTTTCTTTCTTTTTTTTTTTTTTTTGAGACCAAGTCTCAAGCTGTCACCCTGGGTAGAGTGACGTGGCATCACAGCTCACAGCAACATCATACTCTTGGGCTTAAGCTATTCTCTTGCTTCAGTCTCCCAAGTAGCTGGGACCACAGGCACAAGGCCTGGCCATTTATTTTTTTGGTTGTAGTTGTCATTGTTGTTTGGCAGGCCTGGGCTGGATTTGAACCCACCAGCTCAGGTGTATGTGGCTGGCACCCTAGCTGCTTGAGCTACCAGCGCCAAGCGGAGCAGGGAACACTTTTACGCTGTTAGTGGGATTGCAAACTAATATGGCCTCTTTGGAAAGAATTATGGAGAACCCTCAAAGAACTCAAAATCAACCTTCCATTTGATCCCACAATCCATTACTAGGCATCTATCCAGAAGAAAAAAAGTAATTTTATCATAAGAACATTTGCAGTAGATTGTTTATTGCAGCTCAATTTACAATTACCAAGATGTGGAAACAACCCAAGAGCCCATCAAAACATGAATGGATTAATAAACTGAGGTATAGGGTGGTGCCTGTGGCTGAGTAAGTAGGGCGCCAGCCCCATATATTGGCCCTGGCCAAACTACAACAACAACAACAAAAATAGCTGGGTATTGTGGCGGGCACCTGTAGTCCCAGCTACATGGAAGTCTGAGGCAAGAGAATTGCCTAAGCCCAAGAGCTGGAAGTTGCTGTGAAGTGTGATACCATGGCACTCTAAATAAATAAATAAATAAATAAACTGTGGTATATGCATACCACAGAATACTATTCAACCATAAAAAGACGGAGACTTTACATCTTTTGTATTAATCTGGATAGAGGTGGAGAACATACTCCTTAGCAAAGTGCTACAAGAATGGAAAAGCAAGCATCCAATGTACTCAATATGGATAAGAAGTCAGTGGATGAACTCATACACACTCACACAAGAGAAAAACTCAATTCAATTCAAGTTGGAGGGCGGGAAAGGGCAGGGCAGGAGGAAAGGGGGAGGAGGAGGAGGGATTGTCGTGCTCCCACCTAATGGACACAAGGTAAGGGGATATGGCACACCTCCGGGGTGTGGGACACAACTACAACAGGGACTTCACCTAACAAAGGCTGTAACCTAATCATTTGTACTCTCACGTTAATCTGAAATAATAAAAAAAAAATGTGTTAAGCATCTATTGTGTATCCATCCTCGTGCTAGGCAGTGATGGGGACACTTCAGGGACTGAGCCTCAGGCTCTGCCTTCCTAGAACTCACCGTCCAGTGAGGGACACAGATTTGTTCCCAGTCAAGGACAACCCAAAGTAGACACGATTAGGGGAGTCTATGAGATCGTGGGAGCCCAGCAGGCACTTTCAGTTTGAACTGGGAGTTAGGAAAGACCTGTGGTCAGGCGCGGTGGCTCACACCTATAATCCTAGCACTTTGAGAGGCCAAGGGGAGGACGATCGCCTGAGCTCAGGAGTTCGAGACCAGCCTGAGCAAAAAGGAGATCCCATCTCTGGATGTTGTGGTAGGGACCTGTAGTCCCAGCTACTGAGGCAAGACTATTGCTTGAGCCCAAGAGTTGTTATTATTGTTTTGAGACAGAGTCTCACTATGTCACCCTCGGTAGAGTACAGTGGCGTTACAGCTCACAGCAACCTCAAACTCTTAGACTTAAGCGATTCTCTTGCCTCAGCCTACCAAGTAGCTGGGACTACAGTGGGACTACAGGCGCCTGCCACAATGCCCGGCTATTTTTTGTTGTTGTTGTGGTTGTCATTGTTGTTTAGCAGGCCCAGGCATGGTTTAAACCCGCCAGCCTCAGTGTATGTGGCTGGCGCTGTAACTGCTGTGCTACGGGAGCCCAACCGAGCCCAAGAGTTTCAGGTTGCTATGAGCCATGACGCCAGATATGGCACTGGATAGTGCTGGGGGCACAGTGGTGATGATAACCCTGGCCCCAACCTCATGGTACACCCAGCACAGTGGGGCAAACAAACATTAGACTATCATGTAATTACACATTTGATTACCCAGGGCTACAGACTGTCAAAAAAAGACTATCATGTAATTACACATTTGATTACCCAGGGCTACTACCCAGGGCTACAGACTGTCAAAAAAAGAAAGAAAAAAAAGGAAAGGAGGAAGGAAGAAAGGGAGGGAGGGAGGGAGGAAGGAAGAAAAGAAGGGAGGGAGACTTTTAGAGGATAAATACAGAGTACAGACGGGAATAAAAGAAGCCTAAATCAAGAAAATAGGAAATGTACACTTGGCGCCTGTAGTACAGTGGTTACGGTGCAGGCACGTACACCGAGGCTGGCAGGTTCGAACCCCGCCCAGGTCAGCTAAACAAGGACAACTGTAACAAAAAATAGGTGGATGTTGTGGTGGGTGCCTGTAGTCCCAGCTACTTGGGAGGCTGAGGCCAGAGACTCGCTTAAGCCCATGAGTTTAAGGTTCCTGTGAGCTGTGACGCCAGGGCACTCTGGGGTGGCATAGTGAGACTCTGTCTCAAGAAAAAAGAAAGAAAAGAAAATAGGAAGTGCAAAGAGGTTGTGATACAGTGAGGGAGCCCCTGAGCTCATGGGTGATTGAGCAATAGGTGTGGAGAGAGAGGTTAGCAGGTACCAGATTCTTCAGGAGATGAAACTCCCAGGAGTTTAGATCTCTTCTAGAAATGGCACTGGGAGCCATGGTAGGTTTTGAGCAAAAGAGGAACAGAGGTAAGTTTGTGCTTTCGGAACACCCCAAACTTAGGGGTGGCTAGGAGGGAAAGGAGCAAGAGTGGGGCAGAAGAGCAGGGAGAAGGTTGAGGTGGGGACCACAGGGTTTGAAGAACCTGGAATAGGGTCAGGACCATGGGATAGAGAAGAAGGGATGTATGCAAGAGATATTTAGGAGGCAGAACAGCAGGTTGTGTGAGAAGCTAGCTTAGGAAAGACAGTATAGGGCAGCAGTAATTCATGTGCTGGGTGGTCAGAGAGCCTACCAAAGCTGGTGACCTTGGACAAGAGACATCTCCCTAAGTGTCAGTTTCCTCATCTGCTGAATGGAGCTGTTGTGAGGAGCCAGTGAGCTTGTGCATGCCAGTGCTAGGCTCAGAGTGAGGGTGCAATTATTAATATCCTCATTGCCATTATGGGACCACCCTGATCTCCAAATATCCCAGAATATTTTCCCCTTCTGCTGGATAACCCCCTCTCATCCTTCAAGGGCTCTAATGTTCCCCTCACCAGCAGGTCCGATCTCATTAGATGGCCTATGTTCTGTACCTTTCCTTCCCAGCAGTTATCACCTTTATAGTTGTTAATCAAATGTGTAATTACATGATAGTCTAATGTTTGTTTGCCCCACTGTGCTGAGTGTACCATGAGGTTGGGGCCAGGGTTATCATCACCACTGTGCCCCCAGCACTATCCAGTGCCAAGCTGGGAAAGCGAAGACTTGTTGAATGAGTGAATGACACAATGAACAAATGAGCAAGGAGTTGATTAATAAGTGCATGCGTGATAAAACAAATGAGTGAGCAAATGACTGAATGACTAAGCAAATGAAGGGAAGAAATCCAGGATAATTTTCAAACTGTAAATATCCTAGAACTGTGTAAACGACTTTTTCTTTCCCAGGGGTGGCAGTGGGATGGGTAGGGAAAAAGTAACTACAGTCAGAAACCTCTGTGGCATAGGCTATAAATTGCGACGTGGGGACTTTTTGATTCTTTCTTCTTATAAAAGAACAAGAAAAAAAAAAAAAATGCCATGTGCAGGTCCGCAGCGACCTCTCCAGGTGGTGGCTGAAGGAGTGCCCCGCAGAAAACCGGAACACTCGAGTGTGGTTTAAATGAGGAAAAGAACGAAGTCGCCCGAAAGGTGGAATTGAACCACTCTGTCGCTAGACAGCTACAGGTTTGAAGCCTGCACCCCAGACCACTGAGGATCATCCGGGCAGGAATCTGGGTTTTCTGCGAAGCTATATAAAGTTTTTAAACACTTACCTTTTACAGTTGTGGTCGTGTGCCTTAGTAAGGTGTAAGATGGTTAATTTCCACAGGTGTAAATTCCTCTCATACCTTCATCGTGACGAAAGTCCTTACAAAATGTTGCTCTGTCTTGAATAACATGAATCATTTTCAGTCCCAAACCATCTCATTTACATAGCGCCACGCATTCTGGGAAGCAGCACGGGGGGGACCCCACTGGCTGTTAAAGAGCCCTGGAGCCTCTTTTTTCCAAAGTGAAAAGTCAGTTTTTTAAGAGGAGAGACTCATAATTCGGCCTTCAGAAGTGCCGTCGCGGAAAATTCTGAATTCTTCTCCTGAGGAGGAGTGAGTGGGTTCCTGTTAAAGTCTGATTAAGCCTGGCCTCAGAGCCTCTGAGCTGGCAGCTATAGGGCTGTTGCGACACCTGCTGTTCTTTTGTGGAACTGTAGAGACCTACAGAGCGCTGTAGAGCGTCTACTGAGTCCCAGGCACTGTCCTAGGTACTTGGGATAACAGACATCTTTTGTAGCATCTAGGACATTGAATTTAGTTACACAATAGATATAATCAATTTTTGCACTTGCGTTTCATGGTTTCTGAAACTGAGGGTCATAATTAGATAGTGGCATTTCCCAGTTCATATGGTTCATTCACCTGGGAGACTCAAACCTATGATATCATAGTTTGTATTACAAAAAAGGTGATCCTTTAATACTCTAAGTCAGTAATCCTTTGACAACAATATCATTCCCTCACACCAAACTCTCTCACGAGTTCCGTCTTTATAACTCTTCATAATCTAGCCTCTTTCACTTCTCTGACCCTATCTCATACTTTTTTACCCTCATATTCTTGGCTTCAGGCATATAGGCATCTTGCTGCACACATCAGGCATGTTAGTTCCCCAGGGCCTTTGCATTTGCTGATCCCCCAGCTTGGATCTCCTTTCCTCCCCATGTTCACATGATTCACTGTCTCCTTTCACTCTGTCCTCTGCTCAAATATCACCACTCAGCAAAGCCATCCAGTTTGAAATACCAATCCCTGTCACTCTATCCTTTTACCCTGCTGGACTTTTCTCCATTGCCCTGATCACCCCCTGTCGTATTCTATTTGTTTATTGTCTGTGTCCTTACAATACAGTATTGACTGCATAAAACTATGAACTTTGTTTTTGTTCATTATTGTATACCTAAAATGTACTTGAGCCTATAGCAGATGTTCAGTATTTGTTTGTGGGATAAACAATATTATCACTATCCTTCTTAGACATGACCAGTACAAATTATCTCACTGCAGGAATTATAATGATGTAAAAGTCTGGCACTGAGGAATGACGCCTGTGGCTCAGTGGGTAGGGCGCCGGCCCCCTGTACTGAGGGTGGCAGGTTCCAACCTGGCTGGGCGTTGTAGCGGGTTCCTGTGGTCCCAGCTGCTAGGGAGGCTGAGGCAAGATAATCGGTGAAGCCCAAGAGTTGGAGGTTGCTGTGAGCTGTGTGATGCGACAGCACTCTACCGAGGGCGATAAAGTGAGATGGTCAGCAAAGGCTGTTTCAATCTTTGATCTGTTTTTTGCCTCCAGCGAGGATGCCAAGGATGGGCTTGGAGGCTTCAGCCATTACTGGACCCATAATCTTAGGAGTTCGTCTTCCACCACTCTTTGAAATAGACAAATGGATATACTGACTTGCATAAACTGTGAATAAAATCATCTTTAGAAAATGTTGCCTTTTTTTTTTTTTTTTTTTTTGCAGTTTTTGGCCAGGGCTGGGTTTGAACCCACCACATCCAGCATATGGGGCTGGCGTCTTACTCCTTTGAATCAGAGGGCCGTCCAATGTTGCCAATTTTTATTTTTGTTTATTTATTTTATTTTATTATTATTTTTTGAGACAGAGTCTCACTATGTCACCCTCAGTAGAGTGCTATGGCATCACAGCTCACAGCAACCTCAAACTTTTGGTCTTTAAATGATTCTCTTGTCTCAGCCTCCCAAGTAGCTAGGATTACAGGTGCCTGCCACAATGCCCAGCTACTTTTTTTTTTTTTTTTTTTTTGAGACAGAACCTCAAGCCATCACCTTGGGTAGAGTACCGTGGCATCACAGCTCAAAGTAACCTCCAACTGCTGGGCTCAAGCGATTCTCCTGCCTCTCCCTCCCAAGTAACTGGGACCACAGGCACCTGCCACAACGCCTGGCTATTTTTTGGTTGCAGCCGTCATTGCTGTTTGGCAGGCAGACTGGATTTGAAGCTACCAGCTCAGGTGTATGTGGCTGGTGCCTTAGCCACGTGAGCCACAGGCTCCGAGCCCCAGCTACTTTTTTGTTGAAGTTGTCATTATTGTTTTTATCAGCCCCAGGCTGTGTTCATACTCGGCAGCCCCCATGTATGTGGCTGGCACCCTAACCACTGAGTTATGGGCGTCCAGCCATTGCCAATTTTTTTTTTGCATTTTTGGCTGGGGCTGGGTTTGAACCTGCCACCTCCAACATACGGGGCCGGCGCCCTACTCCTTTGAGCCACAGGCGCTGCCCCAGCCATTGCCAGTTTTTAATTTGAAAAAAAAATTTTTTAGAGACAGAGTCTCACTTTATCACCTTTGGTAGAGTGCTGTGGCATCACAGCTCACAGCAACCTCCAACTCCCGGGCTTAGGCGATTCTCTTGCCTCAGCCTCCCAAGTAGCTGGGACTACAGGTGCCTGCCACAACACCTGGCTATTTTTTTGTTGTTGTATTTTGGCCGGGGCAGGGTTTGAACCCACCATCCTCAGTATATGGGTCTGGTGCCCTACTCACCAAGCCACAGGCACCACCCTTTAATTTGAAAATGTAAAATATTATCCCTGCTTGGCAAATCCAGATTAGATATAGGCTCCCTATATCTATCTGTTTTAGTTAGATAGTTGCTGCTACCAGTATGGTAATTTTGAGGCTGTAACTACTCCTTGGAATGTCATTATCTATCTCCTAAAATGTGACATGTGTCACTAGGGGCAAGTGAGATGATTTTAGGTGATTTATGAACATATATTTCAAATGTTAATATTTTTGTTAATATTTATTTTTAGTATCTTCTATATCTAGCAAGCAGTACCAGCTTCTTTCAAGGTGGTGAAGTAACAGTTCTTTTTGAAAAACATAGTTATATTTTTAAATAATAAACCCATTCAAAGAAAAATGTTCAGTAAATGGTGGAAAGTCATGAGGGAAGGACTGAAATTTGGGAAATAATGTCATAACCATGATGTATTATGTGCCAGGTCCTGTGTCTGTGCTAAGGGATTTATATGTAGGTATAGTTATGGTAACAATTTTTCATTTGAGGAAACTGAGGCTTTGAGAGGTGAAGTCACTTGCTCAAGGTCACACAGCCAAGAGGTAGTAGAGCCGGAATTCAGAGCTGGGATTCAAACCCAGGTCTGTGGACCTTTAGATTTCAGCTTATGACCCAGCTTATGATTCTGGAAGCTGAGGCACAGAGAGGCCATTGGGCCCTGTACTTGGCCCCAAAGTAGTTGAGATGGAGAGAAGTGGGAGGATGAGAGACATTTATAAGGTAGAATAAACATGACTTCGTGACTGATTCAATGTGGGAGGTGAGAGAGTAGGAGTCCAGGCCAGATACCCAGATCTGGCCTGGTGACAATGTAGGCAGTGAGACATCTCTGAGTTGGAAATTAGGTAGGATGAGGAAGAAGTTTTCATATGTCTGGGGGTGGAAGGCATCCAGAGGCCACATGACACATGGGTCTGGGCTCAGGTGAGGTGGTAGCACAGAGGCAGAGAGTGGGATTTGAACACAAGCATAGAAAGTTACTGTCAAGGCTTGGCTAGCCCTGGAATGAGTGCTCTCTCACCATCTTCCCTTCAATCACTTCATAACCTAAATAGAAGGTGGCAGAGACTTCCTCCCCAGAGACAGGGAAGGTTCTCCTGGAGTATCGCTTAAGTGCTTTTCAGTGCAGGAAGGTGAAAACTGGAGGGATCTGGAAATACAGGAGGCCTTGGGTTTTCCATAGGAGTTTTTATTACAGTGTAAATCCAAGCTCAGGCCTCCCTTAGGCCCCATGCAAAGCCCCAGCGTCGGGGCTAGTGGCGTCCAGGAGACATCAACCCTTCACGGCGCCTCCAGCGGCGGGATTACAGAAGTTCAGGGTGATGCCTGGTCTAGTCAACTACAAGTCCCAGTAGGCACCGCGGCCAAGGTGCCTCGCCTTTCCTGGATTCCTGGCACAGAGCCTCTTGGGAAACGTAGTCCTGCCTGCTCAGGCAACTTGCACAATTTCCCTAGCGTGAATGTTCTGGCACCCACCAGGAAATGGCTCGGCCTAGAAGGGGATAGATTGGGGAGGGATGGGAGATGGAGGTGGACATAGAGCTGCTGGGAGTGGGGGCAGGTGTCCCAAAGGCAGAGACACTCTTCTCATTCGGCTTTGGCTTTAGATCCAGAGACTGTGGCTGCTGCAGAGGCAAGAGCTCCGGTCCCTGGGATTTTAGCTCGGATCCTGAGGGAGAAACAAGTGGGGTCATGAAGAGACGAGGTAGGTATCTAAGGGGAGAGCTGGATGGGGGGCGGGCACTAGCTGACTGCCCGAAGCCTGGCCCCTTTCCTCCACCTAATGGCCCATTTTGGAATTATCTCCCACCCTTCTCTGAGAAGGGGTTCTTTCAAGGTGTTGAAGTAACAGTCCAGCAACCCCAGGAAATCTGGGGTCAGGCAGTGAAGAAAGAAAAGGATCCCAAGCTCCCACCAGCCTCCTCCTATCCATCTCCATTCCATGCCCTTACTTAGCTTTGATGTGGCTCAACTGATTGTTCACCAACCCCACATACTGGTCGATCTGGGCCTGGGGAAACAAAGAAGGGGTGAACAAAGGCTGCTGTTTCCCCTCACCCCCAAATCAGGAGTTGTGGGGAGTGGCTCATCACTCCACCCTCAACTCTAAGCCTAATAAAATACATTAGAAGTCAGAAATTCTAATCATAGGGTCAGTTGTTGGGGCCCTCCCTCTGTGTGGGGGGGTCACCCTCCATCTGTGTGGGGTCCCTGAGTGGATTGACTTAAATACTAGTTTATTTCACAGCATGAGTTGACTTTGTGAGTCTGGGACTTTGTCAGCATGAGCTGTCCTGGGGAAGGGAGTGTCGGTCCATTGTCTATCTGCCTGTCTGTGGTTGAGATGAATGTCAGTCAGTCCTGCTTATGTCAAGCAGGGGCTTTGTTGTGGGCAACAGCCATCCCACCAGCATTTGACTGACATGTGATGTCCCTCACTGTTTCAGGGGTAAGGGCTTCGGTCAGTACTCCTGTTTTTGGCTGAGATGGGTGTCAGAGCCAGATTATGTGTGGAGATAGCATCAGTCTGTCTGTCTCCAAATGGAATGTGTGTTTGTCAGTCTCTGGCAGTATCAGAGAGAGAAGGCATTAATCTCTATTTTCTGGCTGGGATGAAGGCTGTTCAACCTTAAGGTGGGTCAGAGAAAGAAGACATTGGTAAGGCTGTCTCTCTCTGGCTAGGAAATACCACTTAGATGGCATCCATCATCAGGTAGGAGCACTAGTTAGTCCACCTCTTGTGAGTTGGTGTATGTCAGAAGGGATCTGGCTCTCAGGGGACGTCAGTCAAAATGCCTGCCTCTAGCTCTTATTAATAGTTAGACTAGACTCTAGCTCTATTGAGGGGGCATAGCAGCCAGAATACCAGTGTCTGATTGGGACTTCATCAATGGGACCCAGGTGCAGGAAGGGAGGCAGTCAGATTACTCTGTCTGCTGGAGTGAGGGCAACGGAAGGCTCACCTGGTGCTGCCGGTATAGCAGGGGGACAGTGAATAAACCGATCACTCCTGCGGGCACAGAGATGGACGTCAGGATGCTTGCAGGAGATAAATAACTCCATCGGAAGCTCTGTCCTCCACCACACCCCAACAACCCTGCTCCCCACCTTGCCCCCACAGCCTTCTCAGCTCACCCAGAATGAGAAGAGTCAAACCATTGAAGATGGCACCCACGAAGGTCAGGATGTAGAAGAGAAGGGCCAGCTGGGGGTGAGGGAGAGGGTGAGCAGTGCCCACAGGGCACTCCCAAGCTGTGAATTTACCCAGCAATGGCCCTCCCACCCCTCTAGGGGCACAGAGGTGAATGTTGGGAACCCAGGAGGGGTGAGTACTTCAGGGCACCTTGAGGGAATCTACGAGGTCTTCTACCAGGAAGAAATGCCGCAGCTGGGTAGCTGTAGAGACCAAGTGGGAGGCAATCTGCTGGGATAAATGTTCTGTCTGCTCTCCAGTCAGGGTTAGGTCCACATCCAGGTAAGCCCTGAGGGTAAAAACGGGTGTGGGGTGACTTAGTGGTGATGAACTCTGAATTGTGTTTGGTGTGTGTGTGTGTGTGTTGGGGAGGTGGCTACAAGAGGGCAAGAAATGCAGGTTTGGTAGAAGGACAGAATTAGGACTGAGGGATACATCAAAGGAACCAGGTATAGAGAGTTGGGCTCAAAGTCAAGGTGAGAAGAGATCAAGGATTAAAGGTACAAAATTGGGATCAGAGATTAGGGTTGAGGGTAGGTTAGAGGATCATCATGAAAAAAAGATGAGGATGGTTCAGGGCCAGGGTAAGAGTTAGTGTCTGATTTGAGGTCATCGGTCAGCAATGGGATCTGAACAGGGCTTAGGGTCAGGGGCCAGGGGTTCTCACTGGAAAGGGTTGGCTCCATTCCCCCGGTGCACAGCCTGCAGCACTTTGCGGTAAACCCTGAGAGAGATGGTGCCGCAGAGCAGCAACAGAGCCACGTGGGCGGTCACAGACACGATGCTAAAGTGCAGGAGGCAGAGGAGGGAGACCATGAGGCCTGTGAAGACCACTCCCGACGTCCTCATGTCCTTCCAGTACAGCATGTCCGCCACTGTGGAGGGGTGGGAGGCATCAGGCTGGGGCTTGTACCTGACCTCACTGATCTCTTCACCTCCCATTTCCTGTCCATGACTTCTTTTTTATTTATTTATTTATTGTTTAAATTTTTTTTGAGACAGAGCCTCAAGCTGTTGCCATGAGTAGAGTGCAGTGGCATCACAGCTCATAGCAACCTCCAACTCCTGGGCTCAAGCGAGTCTCCTGCCTCCACCTCCCAAGTAGCTGGGACTACAGGCACCTGCCACAATGCCCGGCTATTTTTTGGTTGTAGCCATCGTTGTTGGGTGGGCCCAGGCTGAATTTGAACCCTCCAGCATAGGTGTATGTGGCTGGCGCTTTAGCGGCTTGAGCCACAGGCGCTGAGCCATGTCCATGACTTCTTGATACACCTGTTTGATCCTAACCCTATTTCCAATTTTTAGTGGCCTCTTGTTTTCTGTGCTTGTCTCCCTTCTTCTCCTAGAAAATGAAAGTTAACCATCTAGCAAACCTCTTGATCTTCCTCCTCTCCATATGATTTACGCATGGACTTGGAAGTAGAACACTTTTCTGTATCATGTGTCTCTCACTCCAGTTTTCCTCCTAAAATTCCTTCTACGAATAGCTCTTAATTCATTCTTTTTAAGAATACATGTTAGTGTGCAGTGTGGCTGTGCCATCATTCATTTTATTCAGCCATGGCATCTTTACTTTGTTGCCTAACTCCTCTCCTAAGAGTGCTGCAAGCGACACCCTTTTACAGATATTCTTACTTCCTGCAGCTTCTATTTTCCAGGGTTAGAACTGCTGGGTGGACTGGTTATGTATTTTTTAAAAGTCATAAATTTGTCAGATTGCTTACTATTATTATTGTTTTTAAACTTTTGCCAACCCAATAGGTATAAAGTTATATCTCCTTAATACCCTAACCAACACATTTTTCTATATCCTAAATATATTAATACACCATATTCCTTTGTAAGCCCTAATTCAAATTTCTGTCCCTTTTTGAGACCCTAAACTCATCTCCCAAGCCCAATCTGAACCTCGACCAGTAACCTCTGTACCCCAGCGTTTCATCGCATCCATCTAAACATTTAAAATCCGCGCCCATGTGAGTCCTGACCTTAGAATAGAGTAGAATACCTTCCTATTTCTTAATTCGTTCTCCCACTCTCCCCTCAATCAAACATAACCATCCCACTCACCCCGCCCTGAGGCTGGCCTCCCTCGTTTCAGTACGCTCATGTTCCATTTACCTCTGAGTAAGGCAGGGGGCTCCCTGCAACCGGCTCAAGGAGGCCCGCGCCAGTGAGTGGGGGAGGGGCCGGGTCGCCTAAGGCGGGGGCTAAGTTTAGGCACGCTTGGGGGAGGGGGCCTCACCCAGCAGCTGTGCTGGCCCATCCAGCCTCCGAATGACAGCGCCGCCTGAGCTCAAGTCTGGGGGAGGGAGCCTCCCTGTTCCTGGCCCCCAAAGCCTTGGCTCGGAGGAGAGGGGACCCCACGCTCCCTCCACACCCTCCCTAGACGCCCCTGTAATCCCCCAGCCCCAGCCTGCAGCACTGGAGAATCAGACCAACAAGACATATGCTCCAGATTTCAGGGAGATAGGGCGAATTTGGACCCTTTCTGCCGGCCCCCAGCCCGAGTCCACCCGGCCCCGCAAGCCCACCTTTACTCCCCATCTCGGCTCCGAGTGACAGGTTACGGACACTGCTGCTTCTCGGGGATTTTGACCACTTCAGTGGAACTCACAGGAAGGGAATAGGGGGGCGGGTCCCCTTTGTACTCAGCCAATGGCTATCCATAGAGGTGGGGACATTTCCAAAATTGGAACTCCAGTAAACAGCCCCAAAGCAGCAATGTCTATGACCAACCCTTGGCCATTCCTAGGGGCGGAGCATATTTTAAAGTAAGGCTGGTCTCTTTACAACTGGCCGATAGATATATTCAAGGAAAAGAGCATACAGTTTACTTGCAAATGTCTCACGGCCACATATAGGAGAAAACCTTAGTTTTTCACGGATTTCGCCTATACAAAATCAACCCCTAGAGGGAGCACTCGAAAGAGGGAGGATTATTTTATTAGCAATTGGCCAATCCAAATGCTTGAAGAAAGACTAACTCTCAAGTGGGCGGAGACACATAGAAAAAGCCAATTGTAATCTCGTATAACAGGAAATATTTTAAAAGGCCGGAGTTTATGTTTAGACAATAACAATACCTCTTCCCTTCTCCACTACCCTCTGTTCCTTTGCGAGGTTGGTCCCTTCAAATTCCAATCCTCACACCCTTTACCTCGCTATAGTCCTGTGGAACTAGGATGCTTACCTAGAAGGTGTGGCCCCAAAGCGAATGCTGATTGGTCCATTCTATCCAGGCACTGTCCCCTGATTGACTCCTGCCCCAGGGGCTCCCACAGCTGTTCTTCCACTTCCAGTGAGCGCTCATCAGGACCAGAGTTCGAATCTCGAGATCCAGGTGGGGACGGAGTAGCAGCCTGGGGGCTCTCAGAGCCCGGACTGAACTGGGTAGTCAAGACCTCTGGTGGTGAGGACTGAGCAAGTGGGAGATGTCGGTCCAGAGCTGGCACAGTAGAGAGAAACGATGAGCTTTCTCCTTGGAAGTGCCCTGAAGAGAGACCACCCACCCCTCTTGGCTTTGGTCCCAGCACTTGGGACATCTCACCTTCCCCAACTTCTCCAGCCTCCGATCCGTTAGGTTCCTCGTCTTCCAGCGGGGTGGAGCTACTGGTGGCAGAGTCCTCCCCAGATCCCGCTCCCCGGGAAGCCCAACCCAGCTGGTCCAGCCTGAGCCTCAGTTCCTCCAGGGGGCGCTCAGCCGGAGGAGCAGTATCAGGGTCACCACGGCGTCCGGGCTCTGGGGATTGGCTCAAGCTGGGGATGCTCTCCAAGCTGTCTCCTAGGCCGGGCTGAGTGTGAGGATCTCGTGGTTCTGAGACTGAGCGGCCCTGGGGCCGGGGGCGTCGGGCTGTTGAATCCCTGCGTCCCCCGGAGCCCACTATACCATCGAAAGCTATGTAGGAGAAGGTCAGCTCTCGGGGGGTACCCCAGTCCTGCGAAGTAGTCTCCTCCTCCTCGTCCTCCGAGAATTCCCGGGCTGTGTGCAGGTCCCGAAAATCTGAGTCGTCGTTCCCTCCTGCAGTGGGTGGAGAGCCATATAAGCTTCTCCGAGAAGAACCCTGACCTGCCTAGCAGTGACACCTTCACTTCCTCCTCACTCACTTACCTTCTGTGGAATCAGGAGTAGAGGAGGCTGTAGAGGGAGCTTCTTCTGCAAGAGAGAAAGAATCCAAGACTCTTAAAAGCTTAGACTGTCCGAATCACAGAAGTGTGCCAGTCCTGATGAATTAAGGAATCTTAGAATACGTGGGACCTCCATAGTTGACCACCTCTCTATACTGACCACCTCCTTAAGTTGACCTAATTTTCATAGACTAGACATGCACCACATGTATCGGTAAAGTAGGCCTAGTTCCTTATGTTGATCACCTCTGTATGTTGATCTCTGTTTGTTACAATCCCTTGGACCGTCAACTTACAGAGGTTCTACTGAAGATTTGAATCATGGCACTTTTAGAACATTCTGCATACAGACTGTGATTATCACTGTCATCAGCAGCTGAGTCTTAGAAGTGCAAAGGCAGGAATCTTAATCGTAGAATCCTTAAATTAGTCATCTTAGAAAGTTTCAATTCATTCTTTCAATAGCCATTTATTGAACACCTATTATATTCCAGGCACCATTCTAGGCCTTAGAGATACAGCTGTGAATAAAACAGACAAAATCCTGGCTGTC
>CAUYPK010136358.1:0-24152 GCA_963574355.1 Loris lydekkerianus | reverse complement strand
AAAATATTTCATTTAAAGTTACAAATGAAGCTTGTCATTACAAAAAAAAAAAAAAAAAAAAAAAGGCTTTCTTTTCAAAGAATGATTTTGGCTCTATCTCTTTCCTCTTTTAATAAACATAAATGTCAACATAGAACAGTGTTGGTGTTAATATTTTTGTTGCCACAGAATTGCTAATGAAAGGTGTGTTTCTATGTAGCGTTTTCTGTAAGAGAAAATATGATGCAGGATATATGTTTTCTAATGGCAAAAATATGAACACACTCACTAGGAGTAAGCAGCTACTTTCCAGACAACTGCTAACTGTAAACAGTATGTCTAAGCCCAAGTTCTTCAATGGTGCCACATGTTGGACAGATTTTTCATTCTTCATAATCCAAGTCCTTTTTTGTGATCCTTGCTGTTCACGTGTTATTGCCCTGATGACTATTTTAGATGGATGACAATTAGAAATAATGACCAGGTCAGAGTGGCACTGTGTAATCCCAGGCAAAACATCCCTCCTCAAAGTGAAAACGCACTGGGGTCCTCCAGGCGGGAGCAGGAGCAGGTAAACTGAATCAGACCCTCCATCCATGCTTCCCACCTGCTAGATGCCACGTTATACATTCCATGTCCCCACAGGACGTAGGTATAGACAAAGTCTAAACCCATGTAGGGCATCCCTATCTCCACCCCACACTCGCAGACATCCCCCAGCCACCTGCTTCTTCACAGATGTGTGCTTTTCCATCCTGCTAATGCCATGCCTTAGCAGCTGGGTTTGAAAAGCCCCTTTTAAACACTGAAAACATAAACACTGTTCGTTAAATAACTGATTTCACCTATTCATTTAAGAACCGATCATACTAGTACCACCCTATGCAAGGGGCTACATTTCGAGACTCCCCAGGGGTGCCTGAAACCATACAAACCCCATAGATACTGTTTTTTCTATATACCTAATTCCTATAATAAAGCTTAATTTATAAATTAGGGATAATAAGAAATTAACAGCAATAATGAATACTATAATAGAGCGATTCTAACACTACACTGTAATAAAAGCTACGTGAACATGCTCGCTTGCTCACTCACTGTCTCAAAATCTCTCGTGCTCCGGACATCTATTCTCAGACTTTGGCTGACCACGGGCAATGGGAGCTACAGAAAATGAAAACACGGATAAGGGGGAACTTCTGTGGAATCATCATAAATTGTGTTGTTGTGTCTTATGTTTTAAAAAATCAGCAACCACAGTTCCCATGTTTGTGAGCATATGAGAAATAACCTGCCACGGGTGTTACATTCTGGACTCCCTGCCACTGCCCAGTAGGGAATCCTTGGACACTTGGAATGCATTGCCCAACTGTGTCAGGGTTTTTTTCTTTGTTATCTGCTCCTTAAGAATAAAATCTAGACCTTACACTTCCTCCTGTCTCCCCTGGCCAGCCTGTGGCAAGTATTTCCCGGTCCCATTTCCCCGTCCCCTGGAAGCTCCGCAGGGGGTGAAGGTGAGAGAGTGAGGCTGGAGGGCTGGGGGCCCCCACAACTCCGCTTTCCTGCAGAACATGAGCCTCAAGGCCGCAGGTGACGGTCCAGCAAACTGCCGCCCTGCCTTGTGTTTCTGTAGACGGTGACCCTGTGTGTTGCCTTCTTGCAATGAGCAGGCTCCTGCCCAACACACACTCTGGACGCTAGTGACCTTTCGTTAAAACCCCTGTAAGGTCAGCCTCATTATTTCCAGGCCCCTGGGGAGGGCACCAGGGCACAGAGCTAAAATGTGCTTCTCCCTCCTACCTGGTAATGATGATGCTAGGCCTACCCATGCCCAGCACCGTTGTGACAATGGTTCAAAAAAAGGCGAGGATAATTACACAGGGGCAAAGATTCATCTCATTTTACAGAGCAGAAGACTAATACCCTAGAAGCTAAAATTCCCAAGTCAAAATAGTCTCAAAATCTGGGGTCTCTAGTGATCTTTCTACTGAATGCCCGTGGTGGTTAGTCTCACTGTGTAGCATAATCTAATGAAAAGCAAGTGAGCGGGCTCGGCGCTGGCCCCATACAGCAAGGCCACCTGACCCTGCTAAAAAATAATGTCAACTGCAACAAAAAAACAGCCAGGCGTTGTGGTGAGCACCTGTAGTCCCAGCTACTCGGGAGGCTGAGGCAAGAGAGTCGCTTAAGCCCCAGATTTGGAGGTTGCTGTGAGCTGTGATGCCACAAAACTAAAAAAAAAAAAAAAAAAAAAATAGCTATCGACTATTTCCTCCCTCCCCAGAGTTACAGGTTCACAGGAGATTTTCAATTCTCTCTTGGTTTCCTTGTACCTTTTAATTTTTCTGCAATGAGCACGTGTTAGTTACTTACAAAAATGATATTTAAAAAAATCACACTCACTGAAAATACTAGTCCTCGTCTAGCAGAGCTCTTAAAAATGATGGTAGCACCAGCTGCAGATGTGCGTGCACATGAGAGCCAAGACGTGCACGTGAGAGCGTGGGCCCTGTGGACGTGTACATGAGTGAGGGGGTGGGGCCTGAGGACGTGCACGTGAGTGGGGGCGGGCCCTGAGGACGTGCATCAGTGAGGGGGCGGGCCCTGAGGACAAGCGCGTGAGAGCGTGGTCCCTGAGAACGTGTGCGTGAATGAGGGGGCGGGGCCTGAGGACTGCACGTGAGAGCATGGGCCCTGAGAACATGCACGTGAGTGAGGGGGTGGGGCCTGAAGACGTGCACCTGAGAGTGGGGGCGGTCCCTGAGGACAAGCGCGTGAGAGCGTGGTCCCTGAGGACGAGTGGGTGAATGAGGGGGCGGGGCCTGAAGACGTGCACGTGAATGAGGGGGCGGGGCCTGAGAACATGCACGTGAGTGAGGGGGCGGGGTCTGAGGACGTGCGCGTGGGAGAGGGGGCGGGCCCTGGGGAGGTGCACATTTTCAAAGTTGAATAGTGCCCTCTGTCCTCACCTGCGTCGGTGGTTCTTCCCGTTTCCCAGTACAGGGGTGGTCCAGAGCACAGATTTTAGATCACAGGGACCTGGGTGAATCCTGGCTCTGCCGTGCGAGAGTTGCACGACCTTGGAATGGATGGATGGTAGCAGAAACAACCAGAAACAGATTGGCAACTGCTAGTGGGAACCGTCATAACTATGTGTGCTGAGAGGAGCGTGTGTGTATTACACAGGCCAGAAACCTAGGAGGGACTCGGACGCCTTCCTCTTGCTTACTCCTCATAGGTGAATCAGAATAAAGTCTGTTGCATTCACCTCCTCAACAATTCCCAAACCCGTCCACTTTCTCTGCGGCCCGCTCTCCCCAGTCCGAGCTTCTGTCTTGTCCAGCCCTCATCACCGCAGAGCTTCCTAACTGCTCTCGATACATTCTTCCTTGCCCCGTGCTTTTTATTCTCGACAGTTCAGGCTAAAGGATCTTTTCGGACACAGGCTAACAATCACGTTATTGGATTAGCCTTGCTTTTAGACCAAGAGCAAAATCCCTAACAAGGCCTGTATGGTTTTTATCTTTCCGACCCTCTTCTGAGCTATTCTTCTCCCTAAACATCCTCTGGCTGGTTAACCTGTTTGGTCCTTAAAGAAAACTCAAATCTCAGATTCTGTGCATATTCCTCTGATTTGCCTAGAAAACATTTCTCTTTTTGTAGTTAACACTTTCATATCTACCATTCTCAATATGAACAGGGCACAGGTAGACACAGTCACATTCTTTTATGTACATAGTATAAACGGATACAGCGCTGTGTGTGGTTGTAAGCGTGTGCGCCATGACTGCTCCATGACTTTCTGTTTCTAACAATATAGCACAAGCCCCATGAAAGACAATGTTTTGCTCACATGTTCTCTTGTGTCCTAGACAGTCCATGCACATGGTAGGTGGTATTTATGGATTTAACCAGCACATGGGTAGTAGAGTGTCTACTATGGGGAACACTGAGATATTGTTACTCATCGTTATCATAATATTTTCCACATACAGAAAGGAGTTTAAGAGCAGATATATATCTTATGTATCTTTAAAGAAAATTCAATTCTCCCTAGTAAAATGAAAACTAGAGACTAAAATTAAGAGCCTAGAGCCCTGAGCTGGGTTGACGCCTGGCTCTGTCATGTGCAGGAAGGTACTTTGGCCAGGTGATTTCCCATCTGTGATGACTGAGAGTTAAAGGAGTTAATGCCCTTGATGTGATTAGCATGGTACTTGGCACAAGGTAAACATTTAGCAAACACCTTATTATTACTATAGATATTAAAACAGTCCCAAATTTTCTTACAATAATCTGCATGACCTTTAAAAAGTCCCCTAACCTCTCTGTTGTCCCTTTAGTCACCTTTGAAATAATAGCATCGGTTTCCTTACATCGTTTATGGGGCTGTTTTGAAGATCAAATGAATGAGCAGGGAGAAAAGCCTCTCTGAAATTTACAAAGTAAGATCCAAAGATAAGAGCCCGTTAGGCTAACCCTAAAAACACAGGCTCCAAATAGACATATTCAGCAACACTCTTCATGGCCTTTTCATCTTCTCTTCAAGATAGAACATTCTGGAAGGAGTGAGAAGTGGTTTGAGACACCTAGTCAACAGTAACTTGGGGTAGTTGATAATTAAAGGTATGGACATAAGCATCTAAGTAGGAGAGGGGTTAGAAATTAAGAGTTTAGATTAGGAACACACATTCTAGAATGAAAATTCCTGCATTGAATCCCTTCTCCACAACTTTCCTGCCTTGTGACCTCCAGCAAATTGTCTGATCTCCTCATCCATAAAGTTGGATAAATAATAGTACCTGCCTCCTGGATTGTGGTGAAGATTAGATTGTGTGTACGAATCATGGAGAACGGCGCCTCATATGTGTCATACACTTCATAAAAATCAGCCATTAGGAAGGTTGTAAGTATATTGATGTTGTTACCATTATTTTGTTAAGTATGTTTTAGGAGATCAACGTTCAGGGGCGTAAAAGATATCAAAGCAGTTAAAGAATATCTAACAAGTTTATTCCTCCAAGATGGTATATTTGGGTTTTGAGGCATAGAAGTTGCTTTCCTACTGTGCTAGTTTAACCTCTCGGTTTGAGCACACAAGTCCCACGTGGCTGAGAGACTGTCTCAGAAACAGAGAATTTATGAATAAATGTCCAATGAACAGTAGCTTTACCTCATACTGTAGAAATCACATGATTCTGTGATAAAACTTTACCCAAGCCAATGTGCTCCCTTCTCAAGATACCATTTCATTTCCCCCAGACAATTACTGAAGGAGAGAGGCCTATGGAAGAATTCCTGTGTCACTTAAATTCACACTGAATTGCAAACATGTTTTCTGTACTTGGAATTGTCGCATGTAAGTTCAGATCAACAACCTTTACTCAGTAGTTTTCCTGGAACATCAGTGACTTTCTGTTCCCTTGGGAGATGCAACCAGAACCCATGTAGAACTCTTGAGGGGTGTTGTTGTTGTTTTGGTTGTGAGAAAGAGTCTTGCCCTGTGACCTGGGCTGGAGTGTGCAGTGGTGTCATCATATCTCATAGCAACATCAAACTCCTGGGCTCAAGTGATCCTCCTGCCTCAGCCTCCTAAATAGCTTGGACTACAGGCATGCACCACCATGCCTGGCTAGTTTTTTATTTTTTCTAGAGTTGATGGTCTCATTTTTGTTCAGGCTGGTCTCAAACTCCTAAGCTCAAGTGATCATCCCATCTCAGCCCCGAGAATGCTAGGATTGCAGGCATGAGGCACAGAGCACAGCCAAGGTTCTTTATTTACTGCAGGGATCAATAAGAAAACAATAATAACAATATCCCCTGATTGAAGAAAACTATATTAGGATACTATAAGAGTGCTTTCAAGAACAATAGTAAAAATAATAATCATAGATAATATGTGTTGAGCATATCCATGGACCAGACCCTCCACTGACTACTTTTCCCATTTTTCAGATTAGAAGCTGAGATGTTAAGTAAGTTCCTAAAGGTTAGTTCATAAAACTAGTTTCTAGCCCAGGAGTGGCTCACACCTGTAATCCTAGCACTGTGCAGGCTGAGGCAGGTGGATTGCTTGAGCTCAGGAGTTCGAGACCAGTCTGAGCAAAAGTTAGACCCTGTCTCTAAAAATAACTGAGTATTGTGGCAGACTCCTGTAGCCTAGCTACTTAGGAGGCTGAGGCAAGAGGATTGTTTGAGCCCAAGAGTTTGAGGTTGCTATGAGCTATGACACCATGGTACTCTGCCAAGGGCAAAAAAGCAAAACTTTGTCTAAAAAAAAAAAAAAAGCTAGTTTCTATGTCACTGATCTGAGATGGAACCCTGGTCTAAATGGAAAATCATAACCACAATGTCACCATTAGTACCTAGGACTTAAGGTTGCAGAACTAAAGACCTACTAAGGTGTCGTATTAAACCCCTTTGGAGTCAGTGAAAATAAGTAGAGATCTCTGGGTTAAAAGGGCTTCTAACTAGGTGCCCCAAATGGACCTTTCAAGCCTTGCAATACTTAAGACAAGAATCCTTAAAAATGAGTGGCCCATGACTGCTATGTTCCAAAAAATAAAATAAAGCGAAAGGCCCACATGCTCATGGAAATAGGTAGGAAGATCTCATGTCACCCTTCACTGTCTTTCTCTTAATTCAAAAATACAAATTCTAAAATGCATGGACAGAGCCATTCCTGTTTTGCCACTCATATTTCTACACTCATTCAGATAACATAAACCCTACCGAGCGATTAGGTACCGGTAGCAACCAGGGACGCACTATGTCATCTGAAGCATGGTCCCACTAGTAAAACCCAAAAGGCAAGAAGAAATGAGGAAAATCCTAATTGTCTTTGCATAGTGGGAATTTTAATTTTATGTGCTCCATTTTCTCTGAAAATTAGGAAGTCAGGCATTGACTGGGTTAAGAAAAAAAAAAAAAAAATCCTTCTTAGTGACCAGCAGAAGAGCAGAAAGAAAATCAGACCAGGAGATGAAGGTGAGATACCACTACAGATCTGAGAAGGGGATTTCGCCAGAACCCAGCTGGAGACGGGCTGGATTGCCGGGGTCAAACACAGACCCTACATGTGAGCGAATGCTAGATCCAAACAATTCCCTTCCCATTTAAAATGGATAAATGAAAAAAACATGCAAAAATGAAAAAAGATTAAATGCTCCTGAGGAAGAGTCAAGGGTGGCCAAAATGAAAATATCTGAAAATCACAAAGTACAAATACTACCAGAAAAGATGGAAACAATGATGTTCTCTAAAGCAGGAGCTGAAAGCCAGGGGAAGGAAGAAAGGTGAAATTAAAACTGGAGGACAAAATTTTAAATGAGATGAACAAGGCAGCAATGAAGAAAACAAAGTATGCCCTGGTAGTATTAAGACCACTATTGAACAGAATTAATGCTGTGAAAATGGACCCAGCGATTTGAAAACCACACTTCCAATAACCTTCCCAGATACAGAAAAAAGCACATATGATAGACAGTGATACCCGTCCCAGAAAGTGAAGCCCCGACTCAAGAATTACAAAGGAATTTCCAAAGAACACAAGAACAATTGGATAGAAAGCAATAATCAAAGACATAACAGATAAAAAAAAAAAAAACTTTCTGAACTAGAAGAGGGTGAAGAGGGGAGTGCCTGCAGGACACTGGCAGACGGAGCCCGGCTTCCCACACTCCCACCAGCATTAATGAGGCAGCCGCACAGAGACGCAGCCAGGGCTCGAGAAGGAGCGAGAAGAACCATCTACAAAATCAGGGGGGACAAGGAGTAAAATTTCACTAAATGTCTTATCTCACATGGAAGCGATTCTAAAATTCTATTTAATTGTTGACGCCAATAATTAGAAAAATAAAGATCAAAGACTGGATTCTGGAAATATAAAACGAAATAGGAAGATATTAATCTCAGTTATTAAAGAAATTTAAAACACAGAAAACTTCCTTATAGGAAACCCCTAAAGCAAAAGAAATAGCAATATATATTAAAAAAAGAAAAAAAGAAAACAAATCATGTCGAACCAAATAAGAGAAGTTTAAAAGCAATCCATATGGCAGTAAGTATAAGTGATTTAAATCCTCTTATTAGGAAACAAAAGTTCTCAGACTGAAGTAAAAAATTAAATCCCTATATCTGCTACCTCTAAGAGACAAACCTAAACAAACGCGTTCACATTACAAATAAAGAAAAGGCAAGGAGATATAAATATAATCAAATTAAAAAGTAGAAGAGATAGTATCAATTCCTGGAAAAGCAGTCTTCAAAGCAGAAGTAATTAAATAGGGGGATATAGAGTATATAATATTTATATTATTTATGTTGATAAATTAAGAATGATATATTGAAGCCACAGCCATAATTAATTTCTTTAGGCACCAATGATCCTAATCTCAAATGATATCAATTAAAAACTATTAGAAAGGCAGGAAGAAGCTGGAAAGACCATAATTTGTCTGTGTGCTTAATTTGAACATAAATTTATCTAATTTCAATAGTTCAACTGGGCAATAAATATGACACGGGCAATTTGTGTTCATATAAAGGCTGCTAAATAACATTGGCTTTGATAAACATAGAATATGCCATCTTTAAAAGTATTCATAAAACCTGTACAAGAGATGTATGACATTATGCAGATATGTCTAACAATACACACACAACAATAATGGATTCCAAGAGTAAAAATGGCAGACTTTCTTGTCTACCCACACACTATAAAGCTAGGAAATGATAACAGAGAATAGTCAGCATCATACTTACTGCCAAAACAAGAATCATTCCTATTAAAATCAGTACCAGAGTAAGGATGCCCACAACGTCACATTCTGCTGGAAGTTCTGACCAACTGCAAAAATATGAAACAGACACATAAGATACAGCTGTTGAAGGGAGACTAAAGTATTTTTATTTTCAGGTAACCTGATGAAATGTTCAGAATATCCAAAAGCATCAAATTAAAAAATGTTGAAATTAATGAGATAAATGACTGAAGTGATGGCCACATCTGTAAACAGTGGCAGTTAAAAGACATATGGGAAAGTGACTCCATTCTGCACAATAACAAAAACAAAACCACAGAAGTGGGCAGTGCCCATCGCTCAGTGGGTAGGGGGCTGGCCACCTACACCGGGGCTGGCAGGTTTGAACCCGGTCTGGGCCAAGTAAAACAACAATGACAACTGAAAAAAATAACAAAAAAAAAACCCAAAAGCCAGGCATTGTGGGGCACCTGTAGTCCCAACTACTTGGGAGGCTGAGGCAAGAGAATCACTTAAGCCCAAAGAGTTTGATGTTGCTGTGAGCTATGATGCCACAGCACTCTACCAAGGGCAACATAGTGAGACTCTGTCTCAAAAAAAAAAAAAAAAAAACACAGGAGAAACCCCAACAAGAAATATGTGCAACCTAAATGAATAAACTATATGTCATTCCTAAGAAGATTTTATAAACATGCTTCCCCGTGTGGGGGTGTAACAGTACATATATTGTAAACATTGCAAAGATAACAGTTTTTGCTTAATCTAACTTACAATTTCAAGGCCATTTATGTCAAAATCCTGAAGTATTAGTGTTGTTTGTTATTTTGTTGGAGCTTATTGGAATTTACATAGCAGAGAATAAAGATTTCCAACAACTTCATTGAGATACAATTTCCGTGATGTTAAAACTCGCCCATTAAAGTGCACAATTAAATGGCTTACAATAAATTCCCAGGGTTGTACAACTGTCACCACAATAGATTTTAGAACCTTTCATTACCCCTAAAAGAAACCTTATGCCCTTTAAGCCAAAATTCTATACAATGGTAAGAGATAAACAGTACTATCGTCTTCATTAGTATCAGAGTATCATTATTTCAACTTTCAAAGATAACGGTACCACCAATGTGGTTTCTAATGTGGAAGATATTTTGCTCACTGAGTATAAAGACCCCCTAAGAGGTGAACAAAAAGGCCCAGGCCTCAGGGATAGCACAGGCTCAGCAAGGAGGCAGACTCAGCTAACCTTCCCAGGGCCTATTACATTCCTGGATATTTTGATTACATCATATCCATTAAAGAACTGTGTAACAAAAATTTAACTTTTTTTCATTTTATAGATTATTGATACACAAAGAAATTTAGTAATTTATCTAATGTATGCAGATTACAAATAAGAGGTGTAGAGGGATGTCTCTTGATCTGGAGAACCTCCCCACCCTGGCAATTCCACAGAAGTTGCCATGTTGGGGCACCTGGCATTGCCGGCAAGTAGTCCGCCCCTGGAAGTGACCTCAGTGCTAGGATTTCACACACTACCTTCCTGAGAATGGCACATATCACAAGAAATGTATCCTTGGCTGGCCAGTACAGAGTTGAGGTTGTGCCTGGGGTTAAAGTTTGGACAAGGTTTACTTGCGGGCGTCCTCAAACTTTTTAAACAGGGGGCCAATTCACTGTCCCTCAGACCGTTGGAGGGCCAGACTATAGTTTAAAAAAAAAAAACTATAAACAAATTCCTATGCACACTGCACATATCTTATTTTGAAGTAAAAAAAACAAAACGGGAACAAATACCATCACACTGCATCATGTGGCCCGCAGGCCGCAGTTTGAGGACCCCTGACTTAGAGTAAGGGTTAGAATTAAGCTGAAGTTAGGGTTAGGGTTAGCATTGCAGTCACAAATGGATTAGGTTAGGATTTGAGTTAGGGCTAAGATTAGGGTTCAACTTGAGTTTAGGCTTAGGTTTAAGAGGAAGTATAAGGATGGAGAAATGGATAAAGTTCAGTATCAAGAAACAGAACAGGTGGCAATTATCACTGAACTTTGAATGTTGATGGAGTTGCAGGACCATTTGCCTTGGGAGTAGAGACCATGACTCAGAGGAAAAACAACACCCAAAATCCCAGATGAAGGAGGTTTGTGCATCAGAAGAGCTCGTCAGTGGGTGTATCCAACATGAAACATGCAGGGCCCGTGAGGTGCCTGAAAGAAGAGCCTTTACAGGCATGTGAAAGTCATTCTGTAAGGGCCCGACTTGTTCAGAACATTAAACAGGAAAGGACATATGATAAGATGCACATTTTAAGCAATTGCTGTGGCAGCTGGTGGGAGAAGGGTGAGCGGGAATTGATACTGGGCATACAGAGGCCCACTGTGCCCTCCCTTCCTACCATCTACCTCTCACTCACTCCCCTGTCTGTCTACACGAGCCTCAGGCCGTTGTGCCCTCACGACAGGTGCACCCTCCCTCAGGGCCTTTCCACTCGCCTCTCCCCCCACCCAGAAGGTTTTTCTTCAAGATATCCAGAGTTTATTCCCTTAATTCCTTGAGGTCTCTGCTCAGACATCATCGGCCAGGTGCTCTCCCTGCTACATTAATTACAGCACATACACAAATGTACTTCTTTCCTCCTTATGAATTTTTTCTCCTTTCTGTTTTTCACCATGTACTTGGTATTAGTCAGTCTCTGCTGAAAAAGACACTTTAGGAAGACAGGGATGCAATCTCCTTCACTGCTACAGCTCCTGTTCTTAGAATAATGCCTGGCACATAGTGTGCCCTTAATAAATATGTGTAGAATAAATTAATTTAGTAAATATTTATTGAATTATTATGAAACGCCAGGTAAATTCTATTAGGAGACCCAGATATGGGAACAGATAACCCCGGGACAGTGAGGCGGGTGGCACAGACAGGGTCTATGAGGAAGGTAAAAGGAAGATCCCAGCCTCAGGTGGATCAGAGAAGTCTTTAAGAACAGCTGGATCTAAAGACCAAATAGAAATTCACCAGGAAGAGGTGGGAACATCTCAGAGAGGTAAACAGAACCTATAAAACACTACAATGAAAGAACAGGGGAAAGAGCCCCCTGTGTCATCCATGCAATGGAATTAGGGTCAGAGTCCGAGGACATGGCGAGAGACGAGCTGATGGGATAAGCATTTGCATAGTTTTATTTTAAGTTTCTGTGCGCCATCCACGTGTACCACTCAGAGTTTTTAAGTCCATTATCAGATCTCTAAGGAAGAGGCTGTGAAAAGCGAAGGGGGGCATTTTTGTTAGGTGACCATCCTTCCTCATCCACCTTTCTGTCCAGAAATTATTGGTTTTCAAAGTTCAACTCTTAAAGTGCTGACATTTCTAAAAAAAAAAATAATGTACATTCTGTGCTTGTGAGGGGGTAATTCTGGAGAACTTTGCTATTATCTATACACCTTTTGCCTTCCCTGAACCAAATCCTTCCCTCCAGTTGCTCCTCCGAGCAGCTGTCTGTATCTACAACGTCTCGACCAGTCAGTTTCTTTAAAAAGAGCTAGTCGGCTTGTCCTTACCATCTAGACAGCCGAGAGTGAACCCCAACCCCCTTTGGTTTTCCATCTGGAGGCTGAGATCTTTTGTAGAATATAATAGCCTATTTTTTGCCTCAATAGGCATTATGTTGAATCCGTAATGCCTGACAATTTTCAGTTTTCACAGTTACTGTTCTTAGCATCAGCATATATGACTTTAAATTCAGAAATGGGATGAAATTAACATTTATTGAATGCTATACTGTGTGCCAAGCATTTACCCAACATTTTCAAACACATTGATCTTCACTTTCAAATTGTAAGAAATTGTGGTCCCTGTTTTCCAGGCTGAAACTCAGAGTTAAATTTCCCTGTGTCATGCAGGAGTGTAGGAGCCATCCCAACTCCCACAGTCTTTCTTTGAGCCTAAGCTGGAAGCAAACCACCTAAAAGTGACTCCAGATCAGAGCGTACCTGTCCGTCGGGACTCGACTCAACCTTAAGATTCTGATTGGCTGTCCAACACTGGGGGGGGGCGGGGTAGACGTGCAGGTGCACCTCAAAACACCTTCCCAGTTAATTTGGATATACCAAGTATCACTTCTGAGAAAAACTCATCTATCCTCACAGTCGCCTATTTCAATAATTAGAAGGCAAGAGCAATAGGTACATTTCCACTTAATTCAGCTCCGAATAATCGAGGTGTTTACTCTGCTTTTGAATGAATTATCTTGTTACTATAGGCCCTGTGTATTAGATGAAGTCTACAATAAGCTCAATGGGACTAAGAGTTACAGATCTGAATGGAAGCTTACAGCAATGTCTGTGCACACCTATGACAAGGTTTGCAATCCCCTCACCTACCCGTATTATTAATCAAACTCCCTCTACCCTCACTATGTTATATTTTATGCACCACGACACTGTGGTGGGCTAACTGGTCTTCATATGTTCCGTTTTTCTTGCCTTCTTTCTTCCTCCTTCCGTCATGTATGAGTGCCAGTGACGAGCTCTGAGGTTAGCGAGGACTAAGGTGTCACCAGCTCATCGCTTTCCCCATGAATGTTCTCTGCTCTCTCCCTTTGCCGCCATCTGCAAGAACTCAACAACGGTGCTGTCCTCTCCTGTGGAGCAGGAGTTAAGGTTGCCCCAAACCTCCTCTCCTGAAAATGAAGGCAATGGCTCCACTGGACCAGTTCCTTGCCTAGCTCTTGCCCTCCAGTCCATGGTAGTAAAAACTAAACAATCCAAAAAATTTAAATAAAGAATCTGCCATTTTACCTAGTTCACATTATTTTCTCAATGATGACACATAGGTGGGCTGGGGAGTTACCTATACACTATAGTTTGAGTTGCAGGCTCTAAATTCTTTCTAGAACACGCTATCACATGGCTGAAATGCCACCTGTGGGCACAGCGTGTCCCTTGCCTGGTGAGTGACTTAGTTTACCAGCTTACTTCCCGGCTACTCAGCCTTCTCTTGGCTCTCAGTGGGGCCCTTGGGAGGCCTGAGCAAATGTGTGCGTTTGGGTTGGTTCACCCACCCTGCACACCCCAGGGAGGGAGACAGAAGACCAAAAGAAAGGTAAAGAAGAAATTAGACAACAGAGGAATATGGCATGAAGACAAAAAAGCCAAATACCACCCTCTTCTCTTTTCAAAGACTCATCTTTAATTCTATTATCTTATCTCTAAATTTTTTACTTTTACAGAATACTTGTTCTTCTACCGAATGTCTAATAAATGTGCGTGGATAGCCAGTGACTGTTTCACTCCTAGGGCATCCTAATTCCAGTGTCACTTATTTTACCTGATTTTCAATTTTAATTTTCTTCCTTTGGTCCCCCTCTAACTTTGTGAGACCGCACTTACTGGACATTTTGCAATGAGGGTTGCTTTCTCCCTCTGGAGACAAAGTCAACCTTAGTCAAATAAACCCCAAACCCAAAGTGGGAGTTTGGTATCTTCAGTGACCATCTCTTCGGAACATAGAGAGATTCACAGGATACTCTGCAAGCCCCTGGAGTTATTAATATTTCAAGACTAATTCCAGTTATTTTTAAGCATCTTTGTTTGGGTGCAAATGTACCATTTAAAGTCCTCTATGTGACTAGGGCTGGTCTTTGTTACATTAAGCCAGGTTTTCCAAAATATTTTTGGCAGAACACTAACTTCTAATTACCAGGAGAAAACAAAGTGTCTGTGGTTAAATAGTGTCTATTAGGAGTATGGTAGACCTGCTAAACAGTGCCTTTAACAGGCTGTTGGACTTTGAGATTCTCCAAGAACATTTTGTAATTAATTAACACTGGTTTCATGTGACTTTATTTTGAATGAACCTCAGTCCCTGCCTCCCTCCCGTCAACCTGTGGCTCAGGGGATAGGGCTCTGGCCCCATATATGGAGGGTGGTGGGCTCAAACCCGGCCCCAGGCCAAACTGCAACAAAAAAATAGCCGGGTGTTGAGGCGGGCGCCTGTAGTCCCAGCTACTCGGGAGGCTGAGGCAAGAGAATCACCTAAGCCTAAGAGCTGGAGGTTGCTGTGAGCTATTGACGTCATAGCACTCTACCAAGGGGGACAAAGTGAGACTCTGTTTCTAATAATAAATAAATAAACGAGGCAAACTAGACGTAGTCTCACTCTGAAACAAAAAAAAAGAAAGAAAAAGAAAAAAGGTTAATGGGCAGTGCCTATGACTCAGTGAGTAGGGCGCCGGCCCCATATACCTAGGGTGGCAGGTTCGAATGCAGCCCTGGCCAAACTGCAACAACAAAAAGAAAAAAATAGCCGGGCGTTGTGGCGGGCACCTATAGTCCAAGCTACTTGGGAGGCTGAGCCATCGCCTAAGCCCAAGAGCTGGAGGTTGCTGTGAGCTGTGATGCCACAGCACTCTACCGAGGGTTACAAAGTAAGACTGTCTCTTTAAAAAAAAAAAAAGAAAGAAAAGAGAAGAAAAAAGGTTAACTGCAGTTCAGGTGATAAAGGACTGCTCACAGGCATAACAGATTTAACCCATTTCTGACGTTACTACCTCCATCTTCCCCAGTGACTACCCCCAGCAGTCATTTCCCAGCAGTAGGTGAGAAACAGAGCTCAGGGCCCAGGGCAACTGCTCCACTACCTCATACACCAGGCATGAATCCTGAAGTAGGGTTATCTTCACTAACAACAAGGACAACACCTCACACCTTGGGATGATGAGGTGTTACCAGCCCCTTCATTCTGATGAAGAAATCTAGAGGTGTGTATAGTCACATACACAGGATGTGTACAGAAATCTAGGATGTGTGTACAGTCACGTACACAGGGTGAAGGAACATGGCCTCCTACCCACTGCATATAGGTGTGTCTGAGAGATGAAGAAAGTGAGGAGAGTTCCTGTGCGGACTCATTTGTGGTTGAGGAAGAACAGCAGCCAGTGGGAAGGCTCCACAGAGCTAAGTTTGTGGCTGATGTTCAGCAAGGACAAAAAGCAGGAAAGCCGATCTCAGACCTCTGCTGCTGCATACCAAACAAAGGGACAAAACATTTTCCCCAAAGGTTGAGAGAGTAAATATTTTAGACTTACAAGTCATATGATCTCTATCTCAACTACTCAGCTTAGTTTCTGTAGGGCAATGACAGCCAGTGACAATATGCAAACAAATGAATGTGGCTGTTTTCTAATAAAACGTTATTTACAAAAACATGTGACTAGCCCACAGCCTGTTATTTGCTGACCCCAGTCTCAAGCCAAGAAAGCAAAGGTGTTTACTAGGGCTCTGAGACAGGGTTAAGAAACAGCAAAGCATAGTGTTCTTCTGCCATCCTTCCAGAAAATGATCCTCTGTAGCTTTTGGCACAAACATACACCCTCAGCCCCACAATAAGAGCAAAGAGTTTTTAGTAATGCTGCACCAAGTGAAGTGCAATTCTGTCCCGCTACACATGAAGAGAAGGAACCACACAGCAACCTTGCCTGAGCCTACCTGCCAAGTGTACAATTCTGGGCTGGGCTGCAGGCTGACTGACCTGAGAAACTGCAGGGGGTGTGGCTCCTTGTGAGCCTGGAAGAAGACATCCATCGAGGATTTGAGACCCTCAAGGAACACAAGTTGTCCACGTTCCCGTGCCACAGTCAGGCTGACACCCTAAACACAACAAAGAGGAGATTAAGGTACTCTGCCTTGTGCTTTGTAGAGGAAACCATCAGAGAGGCCAGATGCCAGCTCATAGAAGAGCACAAGACGTATTTCAAACTCTGCCACAGTGTACCTGTCCACTCTATATGTGGGTCCTTGTCATCTTTCCCCTGGGTGCTCCCAACCCACAATCCTCATTCTGTTTCTGAAGTCCATCTACATTTAATTGTCACATTTAAAAAAAAAAACACAATAGCTCAGCACCTGTAGCTCAGTGGCTAGGGTGCCAGCCTGTTTCTCTCCTTCTCTAAGGCTGAAGGAGGTAGCCAGTGCTTTTAAAAAAAACCCAGCCCATATCCCTTCAGTTCCCACTTTTTCTTTTTTTCTTAGAGACAGAGTCTCACTTTATCGTCCTCAGTAGAGTGCTGTGGCGTCACACAGCTCACAGCAACCTCCAACTCCTTGGCTTAGGTGATTCTCCTGCCTCAGCCTCCTGAGTAGTTGGGACTACAGGTGCCCACCACAACGCCCAGCTATTTTTTTGTTGCAGTTTGCAGTTTGCTCAGAGTGGGGTTTGAACCCGCTACTCTCGGTATATAGGGCTGGCACCCTACTCACTAAGCCACAGACGCCGCCCAGTTCCCATTTTTTCTAAGCAGTAAGTCTACCTGGTCATAGGGAATGATCAAGGTTAGGTCAGGAAGCTCACCAGCCTCTTGGTCATCTTATTCTTTTCTGCCTGCATCTGATGAGGTGGGGGGCAAGGAATAAAAGTACCTCTCCCCAAAACGGGATCTCAAGCCCTAGGCTTAAGGAAAGGCATTAATAGATACCGGACTTAGCAGCACAATAAGGTGTAATCTCCAACCCAGTGGGACTAAGACCAAAGCCCACACTGAGGAAAAACCCTTAACTTGTCTAGAATCAGTAGAGAACGGTCTGGTTACTTTTTTTTTTATTGAGACAGAATCTCACTTTGTGACCCTTGGTAGAGGGCTGTGGCATCATAGCTCACAGCAACCTCAAACTCTTGGGCTGAAGCGATTCTCTTGCCTTAGTCTCCCTAGTAGCTGGGACTACATGCGGCCACTACAATGCCCAGCTTTGTTTGTTTGTTTTAGCAGGTAGGGGCCAGGTTTGAACTCACCAGCCCTGATGGATGTGGCCAGCACCCTAACCACTGAGCTACAGGTGCCCAGCCTGGTTTTGATTAATTAACATCTACAAAGCAGGTCTGATTCTATAAATTCTCAATAAAACATTCTGAGATGCTGGCTTGGCGCCTGTGGCTCAAGTGGCTAAGGCGCCAGCCACATACACCCAAGCTGGTGGGTTCGAATTCATACCCGGCCCACCAAACAGCAATGACGGCTGCAACCAAAAAATAATCGGGTGTTGTGGCGGACGCCTGTAGTCCCAGCTACTTGAGAGGTGGAGGCAGGAGAATTGCTTAAACTCAGGAGTTGGAAGTTGCTGTGAGCTGTGATGCCACCGCAGTCTACCCAAGGTGACAGCTTGAGGCTCTGTCTCAAAAAATAAATAAATAAATAAATAAATAAATAAATAATAAATAAATCATTCTGAGATGCTGCCATGGCCCCTCAGAGAAGGGATTTAGGATTCCAATATTTCCTTCTTCCCTCCTTAGCTAAGTTCTCTATGATCCAAACAAGAAATCCCAGCCTTAGACCATGCTCACATGTGCGTGGGAGACATATGCACTCAGGGTCCTCACCACAGAGTCCTAAAATATTTCCCTTACCTATGAAAGGAAAGGAAGCAGGAAAAAGAAAATACATATATATATTTACCAGCTTTTGTCCCACAATATTGTAGTGGCTGAAGGATTGGATGAGTGCCAAAAAGCAGACTTTACAGTTAGCTAGGAAACAAAATAAAATGATTTTTAATAAATCCTCTGCTTATAACCAGTCTCATAGACATCATACCACTGCAAGCAAAAGCACTGAGGCAGATCTAGAGACCCAGAGGCCTTGCACCCTGACATTCACAATTGGATTCTAAGAGACACTTTTTTTCTTATTTAAGATATGCCTCAGTTCACCAATTCTGAGCTGTATTTCTGTCCCATGTATTACTAGGTTTTTTTTTTTTTTTCTATTGTAATTATGGTAAATTATTCTGTGTTTTTTAATTATATCTTTTTTTCTTTTTACCATTGGCATATAGGAATACAACCAATTTTCTACATACTTTTTCAAACTTTCAAGCTTTTATTTTTAGTTATTATGGGTAAAACCAGTCTTGTATCCAACAGTCTTGTATAAAACCAATCTTATATCCAGGAAATAAGAAAAGCATAAAGAAGCTCCAGCTATCTGATTGAACCTTATTAAATCTAATATAATTCTCTTCCTTTTCCTAACACTGATCATATCATATCATCTGAAAGAAAAAATCACTCTCAAACTATAAAGGTCTAGCTCATACCCCAGCCTGCCAAAGTCCATGCTCAAGAAAAATCCATTGATAAATTAGTCTTTTTTTCATTTGGCTATTTTCTTTTTCTTTTCTTTTTTCTTTTTTTTTTTGAGACAGAGCCTCAAGCTGTCACCCTGGGTAGAGTGCCGTGGCATAACAGCTCACAGCAACTCCAACTCCTGGGCTCAAGCAATTCTCCTGCCTCTGCCTCCCAAGTAGCTGGGACTACAGGCGCCTGCCACAATGCCTGGCTATTTTTTAGAAGTAGCTGTCATTGTTGCTTGGCAGGCCTGGACTGGATTTGAACCTGCCAGCTCAGGTGTATGTGGCTGGCGCCTTTGCTGCTTGATCCACAAGCGCCGAGCCTTTTTTTTTTTTTTTTTTTTTTGGCTATTTTCTTTTTCTAATCTGTTTCCATATGTAAACTACAGTGGCCATGTTCTTTTTTCTTTTTTTGGAGACAGAGTCTCATTCTGTTGCCTGTGCTAGAGTGCCACAGCTTCAGGCTCACTCATGGCAACCTCAAACTCCTGGGTTCAAGCAATCCTCCTGCCTCAGCCTCCCAAATAGCTGGGATTGCAGACACATGCTACCATACCTGACTAATTTTTCTATTTTAAGTAGAATTGGGGTCTCCCTCTTGCTCAGGCTGATCTTAAATTCCTGACTTTAGGGCCAAGCACAGAGGCTCACCCCTGTAATCCTAGCACTCCAGGAGGCCAAGGTGGGTGGATTGCCTGAGCTCACAGGTTCAAGACCAGCCTGAGCAGAGCAAGACCCTCATCTCTAAAAATAGCTGGGCATTATGGTGGGTGCCTATAGTCCCAGCTACTTGGGAGGCTGAGGCAAGAGAATCACTTGAGCCCAAGAGTTTGAGGTTGCTGTGAGCTATGACACCAGAGCACTCTACCCAGGGTGGAAAAAAAAAAAAAGATAAAAGATAAAAAAACCTCCTGATTTCAAGTAATCCTCCCACTTCCCACTTTGGCCTCCCAGAGTGCTAAGTTTATAGGTATGAGTCACCATGCCTGGCCAATCATGTTCTTTAGGAAACATCTATTAACACAGTCAAGTGTCAATAGGATCGAGCGCCCAAAGATTTCAAGATACATAGGACTAAGGAGCAACTACATCAGGAGGCTATGGTGAGGCAATGGCTGCACAGTGGGTGGAGAAGGGAAAGATAGAACATGGAAACAGTGAGCACATGCCCCTCTTTAGCAGGACTAGGGAGGGTACCAGATGGTCTAGTAATCTTTTACCTAATAAAATAGACTCCTGATTACCCAAACACAAAGCCTTGGCTAGTAAATGCTATTCTCATTGCTTCCTAAAACAGTTTGGTTTTTGTTGATATTTGTTTGTTTTTTGCCTTGGGTTTCTTTTCTACTGCATCAATGAGTCCCATACCTCTGAGGTAGAAGGAGAGAAAGTGGTGCACAAGGAAACTGCCATCTGTCTTTGCATCACAGAGTAGAGTCAGTTTCCCCTAAAAGTGACAAGGAAAACAAAAAGATGAATTAGATTCCTTGGAAAAAGGTCAACTTGGTGTAGAAATCTAACCAATCTGTCCACCCCAAATTTCTGCACCTATAGAGTATAATGTTTAATGATAAATATGCTATGTTTCTCTAAAAAAGAAGAAAATAAATCAAAATTATGGAAAAATTAATTACTAAAGTAATGAGGACTAAGCTACTCATGTTAGGTAAGCATACCTCAGCCTTCACTCTTCATCTTAGTAATCTTACCTCAGGGAGAATTAGAGCCTGAACCAAGGCTGCTTTTACCATCAGATGACAATAAAGTTAGGCTGCCAGAATTGGAAAGGACCTTCAAAAAGGTCTTCTTAACTTTCTATTTCTAATTCTGATGCCAATTCTGTGTCCTATAGGGTAGGTGAGAGGGGAGGAAGTAGTTGTTGATGGAGACCTCCAATAGCAAAGTTTTCCCAATGCCCCTGCTTATGGCAGAGCTGTGATCACGAAGAATCCTGGAAAGAACTTTAAAGGTGGTCCCTGCAGTGCCTGGTTGCCCTGCTCCAGGGCAACTTATGTCAGTGACAGGGAACGTCAGGATCAAGAGGTACCATACATGCCACCTCCTTGCCATGTGACCTTAGGCTTTAGGTTTTTTGTTTGTTTTTTTTTTCATTTATAAGATATGAAAGATCACCCTATTAGACCTTGAAAGTTTATTACCGGTGCTGTCATTCTCTAGTGCCTGCTTGAATCCTCTGTTCCCTCACTCTGGGAGCTTTGAAAGTGCCAGCAGTAATTGGCAAAGTAACCAGAGCCATCTGGAGGCTTGGACAGACCACTGGGCAACTACTATAAAATCCACAAAGATCTACTGAGAGTTAACAATTTGCCTCGCACTACGAAGTCATAAAAAGGCTTTACACACATGTATGCTGGCTGCCTGAAAAAGCCCATCATTTCATTAGGCAAACAAAAGTTATGATACAAAACAAGATATGCCCCTAAAAGAGGTGACCCCTGCGTTAAAATGGTAAAGATTTCGAAGTGTCTCAGAGTATGAGAAGGAGTGAGGAACAGTGGCTGGGCTGTGGTGCTGAAGGCGGACTTGATGCAATCCAACGTAGGTTGCTTACAGCTTCCAACAGCTCCATCAGAGACCTCGAAGAGGAAGTGTAAGAGGATGCACTGATGACGATATGCACAGTGCTCCGAGGTGGTTAAGAAGCTCGGACACTGCGGCGCCTGTTGCTCAATCAGTAAGGCGCCGGCCCCATATACAGAGTGTGGCAGGTTCAAGCTCCGCCCCCGCCGAACTGCAATTAAAAAATGGCCGGGCGTTGTGGCGGGCGCCTGTAGTCCCAGCTACTAGGTAGGCTGAGGCCAGAAAATCGCTTAAGCCCTGGAGTTGGAGGTTGCCGTGAGCTGTGTGATGCCACGGCACTCTACCGAGGGCCATAAAGTGAGACTCTGTCTCTACAAAAAAAAAAAAAAAAAAGAAGCTCCGACAACCGAACTTTTCTTTAGGGTCAGTTCCCTAACCACTCCTAGAACCCATACCCCCTACACCAGAGAGCAAGCACAAGGTTCCTCAATACGCGACTGTGAATGTAACCCAACTTAATTGTGGGACATGCTTCCTAGGAACTTTTAAAAACACGCACAGCTTCTGAGAACATACGAAAAGGTCCGTCCAGAAGCCCTCCTTCAGCAGGCCTGTCTCCGTCTCCAGCTCCAGGTCGAGGTCAGCCCTCTTCGAACTACAACTCCCAGGCGCCCATTGCCCGAGGTCGTCGCGCTTTCCCAACCGGGTCATGTGCGCTGCGTCCCGGATGCAGTCTGAAGCTATACTCCCAGGACTGCCCCCTTCCAGACCACGCGACATCTTACCTGTTCCGCCCTGTCAGGGGAGATGTTGAGAAGGTTATTGAGTTCCGGGAACATTCCGAGCTCCGGGAACCAGCCCTCTGGACGAGCAGCTGAGGTGCCACGGAGACAACAGAGCCTGCAGAGTACATAGACTCCCACCAGTCTCGCGCGAAGGGGCGCGCATGCGCAATGCCACTTATGGGAGCTTGCGGTGGCAAATCAGGCGCCCGGCTGGTGCTGCTGGCTGCGCACGCGCGTCAATGCTTATAGCGTCTATGGTGACCGTGGGCGGTTACCACTCCGCGGCCCAAAGCCAGGCTAGTTCCTTGCGGGTTCGCGTGGCTTCTGAGCCCTTCTAGTGGCTCCCAATGACCCACATAACGGGGTCTTCTCTTTCCCTTAGCCTTGATCTCTGCTCAGTTTAGGCTTCCAGCGCTCCACAAAGTTCGGTCGAACGCCTTGTGTGTGTCCCGCCGTGCTAGGAACTTGGGCTCGTTGGTGAAGGACACAGGCAAGGATGCCCGCCCTCACAGAAGCAGAATACAAGCATAATAAACCCAGACTGAATCTTGAAAAGTTCTATAGAGAAAAGCAAAGGCATGAAGGAGTAAATGGGGGTAGAGAATTAGATTAAATTAAAATGTGGGTTTTAGAATTAAAGAGGCTTTCAGGACTCTCAAGCGTGATTGAAACATGTCATGTAGGCCCCTCCTTGGGGCCTTTGTGCTTTTTCCTTCCTGGCATGATTCTTTTCCTAGATACTCAGCCAATTCAAAACTCCACCACTTGGCTCGGCTCCCGTTGCACAGTGGTTATGGCGCCAGCCACATACACCGAGGCTGGTAGGTTCGAGCCTGGCCGGGCCAGCTAAACAACAATGACAAGTACAACCCAAAGTAGTCGGGCGTTGTGGCTGGCGCCTGTAGTCCCAGCGACTGGGAAGGCTGAGGCAAGAGAATCGCTTAAGCCCAAGAGTTTGAGGTTGCTGTAATCTGTGACACCACGGCACTCTACCAAGGGTGACATAGCGAAACTCTGTTTCAAAAAAAAAAAAAAATTCCAACACTTCCCTTACTCTTTGCTCAGATGTCAATTTATCTATGAGGCCTTCCCTGAATACCCTACTTAAATCACAAACCGTCCCAAGACTTCTTTTTCCTTGCTTTAATTTTTTCCATAACATTGATCTCTATACTGTGTATAGTTTCATTCTAGCTCAGTCCCCTGTCACCAAGGACAAACATGTAATTCCACCAAAGTCAAGTTTGTTGACTCATTGCAATGAACGATATAGGACACCAGTGGAGTCCTGGAGCCTATCACTAAAGGAAAAGAATTTGTTATATGATATAGGAAAAGGTGGAGTTCAGGTGAAATTTAAATGAATTGGTGTTTTGATAGACACAAAGCAAAGCACAGCTGTGTGTAAAGGGGCCATAATCTGGCCTGGACTACAAAGTGGACCTAGGGTCCTATATCTGTGGAAACTATAAGGTTAAAATAGATATGGAATGTAGTCACTTACCTGAAGTTTGGCACTTGTGATGGAAATTGAGGATGCTTCTATGTGTCAAAGTGACTTTGATCCTGCACACTAGAATGGGATGTTTTATGCTTACTGATATGTGAGAAAGAAAAAAACACCCACTGACATCCAAAAGCTATCCTGGAACAGAGAGCTAGGTCTTGGTATTCTCTTGAGCATAAACAAGTTCACAAAACCTCAACAGATTAATTGTGATGAATCAAAACAAAATTAGACCACTTTGTAATCTTGGTAAACATAAAACATGAATGTTGCCCAAGCCACAAACTACCAAACATCTCATTTCCTAAGTATTACTAGGTCATTTCAAAAGTTTTGTCCGTTTTTATGAGTCTACTTTAAACTGTAATATCTCAGTGAATATTTATTCAATTTAATCGAAATAAGTGCCATTTGAATCAGTGCACTTTTGCCAACATAACATAAGTCGATTAATTC
>CAUYPK010136357.1:0-22536 GCA_963574355.1 Loris lydekkerianus | reverse complement strand
CACCAAAACAAATTCTTCTCTCTCTCACTCTCCTTTTTTTTTTTTTTTTTTTTTTTTTTTCAGTTTTTGTCCCGGGCTGGGTTTAAACCCTCCATCAATGGTGTATGGGGCTAGCGCCCTACTTCTTCGAGCCACAGGCATTCTCTTTTTAAAAAAAAATGTTTTGAATATTAGGAAATATACACAGCCACTAAAAGTAATATTTACAAATAATTCATGGTGCTTTCAGAAAAGGCCAATGATATGCTAAGTGGAAAAAGTAGGATATAAAACTGAACAGGATGGGAGTTCTCAACATTTATAAAACACAGTGGAAAACGAAAACTGGGAGGAAATAACAGTAGTAGATTTCAGAACAATTCTGTCCTGCCTCTTGATGCTTTCCTGTACCTCCCACATTTTACATAATGAGTATGCATTGCCCTTTTTCTTTTTTACATTTTTAAATTAATACACGCTTGTTGTAGCAATGCATTTCTTTTATAATCGGGGAAAAAAGTAGAAGCTAAAAATGAAAAGGTCAGTTTGGGTCTTCACTCAAGGAATTCACTAGCTTAAAAAATGATGTAGCTGAAAATACCAACAGCCTCAAGAGAAGCTGAAATGAATTCACAGCTGGGTCAAGGAATGGAAAGGGAATTTGTGTTTACTGAACATCTACCACAAGGCTCACGCAGACATTTTACACGTCTCGTCTCATTTAATACTCACAATAATCCCATGAGGCAGATACTATGATCATTCCCTTTTAAGAGATCTGAAAACAGAAGCTCAGAGCAGGGCCCCAAGGTCATACTCTTGAATGAAGGCAAGCAGGATCCAAACTAGAACTCTTCGGACTTCACCAAACTCTTATCCCTATGTGGTGCTGCCTCTTAGACCACAACAGGGGCATCATCATCCAGTTAGGAGGTCACTTAAGGCTGTTCAGTTGATGATAAAGACTGAGCTCCCAGCTGCCTTTCCTGTCCATCCCTGGCCACTATTCCTCTAGAAGCCTTTTTTCTCCCCTCCTAAACTCTCTATACTACCAATGTCCCTGCTCCAGTGAACATCCAAGACCCAGGAATGAGAAACAAGGTACCCATCAAGCAGGGGCCAAGTCACATGATGGAAAATCACCCCCAAAGAGCACAGCCAAGGAAGAACACCCAGAAGGCTAAGCACCTGCTCAGGTGAGCACAAGGCCAGGGAGAAGGAGGCTGCTGAGTGCTGCTCTGCCCCCTCTCAGAGGCCTTCCAGGGGCTGGCTCCTCCCATCCCCTATAACCCATCCAAGGGCTACACAAGGTCATAGGACACCAAGGTGGATTTCTGCCCATGTCACTCACAAGGTGAAAGCACACACCCAGATTTAACCAGCACATACTCTCTGGGCAGCTGGCAACCTAGCAATACCTGAGTGTCTCTTTACCTAGACAACCATCAGCCATGAGCATGAACTCCCTAATTCCAGACATGCAGAAACACTCACTCGTATACCCTTTGACTATGTCAACCTGCCATCCTTGGAGCCTAAGAAATTTTTCCAATTGTAAAATAGGAAACTGAGACCTAGAAAATTAGGGTCTCAGTCAGAAAAGACTCAGGGTACAAAGTTGCATTTGGGACTTGAAGGTCTAATGACACAGAGCTACATTTTATTTGACTTATACTGTGTTGTTTAAATTGTTTCATTAGTTGACAATAGTTCAAAACCAGATTTTACATTAAAGTCCAGATTTGGGGATCCTCTTTAAAAAAAAAAAAAAAAACCCAGCACATTTACAATACTTAGGATTTTTACTCCCAATAGCAAAATCTGCTAAAGCTGTGTGACAGCTGCTCCTTTTAACACAGATGACCTCTTCAGACTTTGCACTCCAGGTCCCACAGGGATTAGCTGCCCAGTTCATCTACATGTGTTACCTGCCTAAGGTTACAACCCCTGCAAGAGCATTCAATACAGGGAAAAGCTGATGGGAACTGACGGTCATCATTCAGAGACAAAATGAATGAGCATGGAATACTCAACATTGCAGAAAGAGAGTCAACAGAAGCAAGGGATGCCAACAGAGGTATGTCACCAGATGCAGGACACAGGTAGGGTCCCCATCATACTCTGTGCTCCTGGGTACAAGAAGTATGTCCTTCCAGACGGTCCCTAGCTCCCAAGCACAAAAAATAAATGGTCTGCAGAGATAGGGTGTGTGAAGACAGTGTCAGGAGAATAGGATATGCTATGAAAATTGTGGCATGTCGCTGGAGAAGTGGATATCATCCCAGATCCCCCACCCTCATTAGGGTCACTCTTGCTGAGGAGGTCTTGCCATCCCCTGGCTGGAGCCCACCCCAAGCATCTGCCAGTATCTATGACAAGGGTACCCAGAAAAGGGACAGAGGACATCCAGAGACAGACACTGCTGGTGAGACATGACCAGGTACCAAAGAAAGGCAGGAATTCTATACTTCAATTCACCTCAGACAATGGACATCAGCTAAGGCTGGAAGTTTCCTATTATAAGCACTGCCAGCCTTACCACACTCACCATCACCCCAAAAAAACACTCAGGATTCCAGGTTTATACGACCACCTCAAGGAATCCTTGGACTTTCAAGCCCCAGAGCTAGGCAGTCTCTTTCCCTAGAATGGATACCTTTCCCTCTTCTGCTGCACTCAAGGATAGGAGACACACACACACACACACACACACACACACACACAAAGGCCTCTCTCCAGCACAAAGACCTCTCTAGCACCAGCTCTGACCTTCTGGACCCAGACCAGAGCCGTTAATAAGTCACTCTATCCTTGCAGGTACCCGGGAGACTGGCAGCCAGTGTGTGGCGAGATAGCAGGAGGATTCTGGGCACTGCCCCAGAGCCCTTAGCCAGCCCACCTCCTCTACACCCACTGCCCTGCCAGTTCCTCTTGGAAGGAATCCGCGCATCCTGTGCTACCAGCTGTGCCCCTCTCTCTTCAGCGCTCAGGACCGCTGACCACAGGATCAAACCTGTGGTTTGGGGGAGCAAAGCAGAGGGAAGAAAAGGGACTCAAACTCAGCAGGTATTAGACGGTGGATTATCAGGCTCTGACCAGAAGGCGGAAGGAGTGAAGAAGGACTAAGGTTCCAGAGTTGCGAGCCAGGTGGGAGGAGAGGGATTCGCAAAGGAGGGAAAAGCAGAGGGGGGCTGCTGTCAGGAACGCCCTCGCCACGCACTTGTTGCCCCCGCTGCGGGCCGACCTGAAGCAGCGGCTGCGGACGAAGGCAGCCCAGGAGCCGGCTAGGATTTCCCTGCAGCAGGACCCGGCTAGCTCCGTTCCTTTCCTGAGCAAACAGCGCCCACGTCCGGCCCAGGCAGCGGCGCCTCAGCCCGCTGTGCGGACAGCGAGAGACAAACCGGCTCCTCCAAAGCTGGAGGAAGAGCTCGGCAGAGTCTTGGGGACTGAGGGCCCGCAGGGCGCGAAATGCGGCGCCTACCCGGTTGTGCTCCGAGAGAGAAGGCAGGGGCGACCCTGGCCGCCAGGCGCTCCTCGCCTCCAGGCGAGGAAGACACAAGCCCTCAGGGATCCTGGGGGGTGCGCCAGACACAGGTCCCTGGCGCGCGGACACGCCCACCCACAAACACGCGAGAAACAAAGACGGCCCTGCGCCACGCTCGCCTGCGCGGCCGGCCGGGTACACACTCGCGCCCACCCAGCCGGAAAGCAGCCGCACAACCCGCAGCGAACCCAGCTCGCCGCGTTCACAGGCTCTCGGCTCCGGCTGGTAGCACAGAGCAGTCCCCGCGCGCAACCGTGGGTGGCACTGCGGCCGCCGGGGCACACAAGGGTCTCAGCGCGGCCAAGCCCGTCCCAACTCAGCCGGTACCCACTGCTGCTTTACTTCACAGGCCGCGGCGCGGTGGGCCCTGGGCACAGCGGCCACTCACCTTCCTGAACCGCCTGGAACGGGTTATTGGCCTCGATGACCTTGATAGAGTAGGTGATCTTCTCACTCTGCAGGATGTCATCGTTGAGGCTCAGGTCGGATACCGCCAGCTGGAACACCCTGTCGTCCTTGGCTGCGTTCTCCTCAAAGATGGCACCTGGAGAAGAGAAGGGGTCACGACCTAGCCTGGAAAGGAACCCTCCCCCACTTCCCTTGGCCTTTGGGTCAGGACACTGACAGAACCCGCCAGGTGGTAGGAAATACATGCTGGGATTTCCGCTGGCAGAGTAGTTCTAAGGCTCTCTCAGATCAACCTGCAAAGGAACGGGTCCCCTTCTCCTCTCCCCTCAGGTGCACACGTGCATACAGTTGACATGAGTTACACATGCACATCCCACATGCTGCCACCAGGTCACACACATGTCTCACAACCAAGCACCACATGTCCCAGCTAAGCCCCACACAAGGAACTGAGCCAAACTGAAGTGGCCTCAGGCAGCACCCAATTTCCTGACATGGTCCCATAAATCCCATCCCAGGGGCCTCAAAGTCCCCTGGGAGGGCAGTGTCCCTCAACCCCAATTCTAGCATGGAATGATGTGCGTGCCCTGCTGAGTGGAGCTGAACGAAGCAGGTCTACAGTTGGCGCCTTGGACGACCTGCAGCTTAGGTGGCCGCGACGCTGCCGGCCCTGGCTCAGTCCCATTCTCCATGTCTCCTCACTTTCTCTTCCTGGTTGTATGTCGAAACGAGTGGAAGAAAGGGACTGTCTCCTAGACCCCTCCTCGTTCAAATTCTAACAGGGCTTAGGGTCCCAGAAGGAGCTGCTCTTGAAAGGGCCTTCTAGAACCGCGGACAGCTCCTCCAGGGCGCCCTACCGCACCTCTTTAGTCGACCCTGCGCTACTAGCTGAGATGCGTCCGACTCGCCGCCGGAGCGTGGTCCCGCTACGTGAGCAGTCTGGTGTCCCCATCCCCACCTCGTACGGAGTGTCCCCGAGGTCCCAGGGCAAAGCTTATTGATCCCCTGAGCTGGGGGCTGGGTAAGAGGAGGGAGATCCCGGTTCCTGGCTACATCCAGAGCCGCAGTGCTGACCACGAGTCTCGTGCCCTGTTCAGGGAGGAAAGCAGGTTTGGCCCCGGGGCCGGCCGGGCCGTTGCGGTCCCTAGTCCGGGCCTAGTCTCTCACCATTCGACTCCACCCCCCACCCCGCCAGTCCCTTCATTCCTCTTTCTCACACTTCCCAACCCCCAGTTTCCCTGTGCTTGCTGGTGTTTCCCAACTTCCGGAAAAGCGACTGCGGAGGGGCTCCCCCATAGCGACCGCTGTCAGCCCCCCAACCCAGCCCAACTTCCCGAGATTCCTCTCATGCAACTCCCACCTGCTCCCCTCCCCGCAGCCCCGCCTCCTCTGCTCTCATCTTCTCTCTCGGTTCTCTCCCTCTGTCCATCTCTTCCCGCTCAGCGTCCCCCCACCCCCGCTGTCCACGCTTCCTTCCTCAGCTCCCACCACCCAGACCGTCTGCCGTCCCCCAAGACTTGGACCACTCAAAACTCTGGGAAGGTCCAGGATTGGGCTGCAGTCGCCACAACCAGATACACACACACACCCACACATACACCGAGAGCTACACAGACACACACACTGGAAAACAGGCAGTCGTGCACGCACCAACACACGCTCAGATGGCCCCTCACACCCCAACGTCCTCTCGCCTTAACACCGACACTGTGCCAGGAGCACACACGACACGCGCAGACAACACCCACCCACCCATATTCACACACGGTTCCAGTCCGGCCTCTTTGATCTTGCCCTGCTAACTTGGCGAGCCCCCGGCCATGCCCACCTCTTGCCCCCCGCTGCTCTGAGCTGCACCGAAAGGCCTTCAGCGACCGCCGACGGCCGGGCTAGCGACACGGGTCTCGACGCGCGTCCATCCCAGTGTTCCCCTTAGCCACGGCCCTAGTTGTTGGCAAAGGCCGCGGGGCCCCGCACGGAGATCAGAGCCCGGGGGAGCCGCGAGCAGCCCGCGGGAGCGCGGCGCGGCCCGTGCACAGCTCCTCCGCGGGGCGGCGCGGCGCGGCCCTTCGGGGGAGCACCGCCCGCGGAGCCCCTCGGCCCCAGGAATCGCCAAGTTTGGACGCCGCGCACCCCCTGTGCTGTTGGGGCCCCAGCCCAGCCCCAGCCCGGCCGCCCGCCGCGCTCACCGATGTGGATGATGGAGTCGGCCCGCACCGACACGCACTGGCATATCCAAGGGAGAAGCCACAGCGTCAGCGCTTCCATGTCCCCCGGGCGCGCGGCTCATCCGCCCGGGCCCGGGGCGAGGCCGAGGGCAGCGCGGAGCGGGGAGGCGCTGGTCCCCGTACAGTCCCGGGCCGCTCCCCGGGAAAGCCGAGCCCGCCCGTGCGTCTTCCCCCGCGCGCCCGCCCCTGCGCCCTGCGCCCGCCCCAGCCCAGCCCAGCCCAGCCCAGCGCAATCGGGCTCCCGCTCCCGCTCCGGTGGCGGCTGCGGCGGCGCTGGCAGCTCGAGCCCAGGCCGGCGCGGCGGGGGCGGCCCGCGGCGGTGGCAGCGGCGCTTCCCGCGGCTAGAGCGGCTTCGGGGGCGGCTGAGGCGGTGGCGGTGGCGGCGGCGGCCGGGCCGGCGTGGCGGCTTCGGGCTGGCGGTGTGTCTGAGCCCCGGCGAGGAGCGAACTGCGGAGGACGCCCCCTCCCGTCCACCTCCCCCTCAGCGGCTCCCCTCCCCTCCCTGCCCGCCTCCCTCCCCTCCGCCCTCCTCTGGACCACGTGACTGCGGAGCCTCAACCTAGCCGCGCGGCGCTAGCCTGCTCGCGGCTCGGAGGGGCAACGGGTGCTCCGCGCTCCTGGCTGGGGAGATGCTCGGAGGTCGGCACGGCGGCGGGGACTGGTTTAGGCTGCAACGCGCGGAGACTCCATGGTCCGGGCCTCTTTCCCCGAGTTCGCCGGGGACGGGAGAATGAAGGAGGACCCGCCACTGACAGCCCTCGGGGGGTTCTGGAGCGTCCAGGTGCCCGCAGACCTTAGCCGCCTGGAGTCTCGGGTCATGAAGCACCTCGCGGAGCCGGGAGAGAGACGGGAGCGGGCCGCTGAGCCAGACACCGGGATGCAAGGGAAGCCAAACTGGGGCGGCCGCCGCTGAGCGCCTCGGAGGAGAACCTGGGTTGCGGGCTCGAACTCTCGCTGCCCGCGCGGACCTCGGCGGGCGCCCATCCCCCGCCCCGCGGGCGGCGCGCTCGGACTCTGAAGCCCAATTCATGGCCGGAAACCAGCGCAGCCGTGCCCGCGGTGCCTGGACGTGAGGAGCCTTCCAAGCGGCAGGCAGGCTCAGGCTCCGACCCTACACGGAGCTTTCACGCGCGAGCCTGGGCGGAGAGCCCGCTCCTCGGGGCCAGAGCCTAGCGGGGCTTCCTCTACTGTCCTGTGCATGCCTCCGCCGGCCACCACCAAACATAATGTTATGCTGTTGTGGGTTCATTCCGGGAGCGGGGGGGGGGGAGCAAGCAACACGTTCAGCACCTTCCCCCCAAGTCCCAGACCGACTGAGCTCCGCGTGATACACCTAAGATCAGGGAGATGACTGAGCCCTGCAGACGCTGGTTCAGGGCCCTCGTGCCAGTCTCTTCAAAGGCCCCCCTCAGTGAGCCTGGGACTGCCCCCCTGGCCTTGTAGTCTGCTGGGCCCCAGGACTCCTGCCGTGCAGCAGGCAGTGCACTGGGTGCTAGAAAATCTGAAAGGCTCAATGGGAGCTCTTGCCTGGACCTCCTAGCACAGAGGGGGAAGCAGACACCTAAGCAGTTCATTAAAAGATAGGGAGAGGACTGTGAATGAGCTATGTATGCCTAGGCGCCTGGGACCTCACCCAGCCTGGGAGGAAGAGCTAGGGATGGCTTCCTGGAGGAGGTGACAATTCTTAAGGCTAAGGAGAGGTTACCTAGGCAGGAGGAAGAGAGGCTTCCAGGCATTGAGCACTGGTGAGTGAGCCAAGGCAGGAAGAGAAGAAAGAATTGTGTGTGTGTGTGTGTGTGAGAGAGAGAGAGAGAGAGAGAGGGAGAGAATGAGTGTGTGTCCCAAGCTGCGAGCCACAGAGCAGTCATTGGCAAATTTCCTTTGGAAAGGTTGCAGAGGAGGCTGTGCTGTGAGAGCCAGTGGAAACGTTAGAGCTGTGAGAAAACCCTGATGGGGCTGACTTTGTGGGCAGGGGCAGCCTGGTGGGGAGCAGCGGAGTTGCAAAAATATCCAGGAATCCCATGATTGGGCAGGCAAGGTAACTTCCAGGATGATCCAGCCAATGGGCAAGCAGAGAGGAAAGGCCACACCCATGAAAGACTGTGCTTTGGAGCTGAGTGTGGTCCCCCCAACTACACATACACACACACAGCTACAACACACCTGTTCAAGAAATCTTAAAGGTCCGGAATGGTAAAACATACCCCCCACCCACCCATGTCTCCAATTCTCATTCTTGCACAGTTCCTCCATTCACTGGCTGCAAAGTTGAAGAGAGGAAGGAAATAAAAGGGTGGATTTTTTTTTTAATATAACAATTTAGTTCCGTGGAAGGTCGGTGGGTGTGGTCAGAACCTGAGGTCAAGAGCCACAGGATCAGGATACCCTTGCCCTTGACCTAGAGGGCTCCTGTTGTTTGGGACTGTGCAGTGTGTTAGAAGAGTGGGCATGTGATACACTCAGTTGGAGGTTGTTCTTGATGTGTATTTTGCTAGGTAGAGGTAGCATGATTGCAGTAAGGTAAGCCTTAAGAAGACAATCCACCAGCACACACACATACACAGTTTGGGGAAGATTTCTATCAAATTCTAGGTGGATCACCTGTAGACCTAGCTACTCGGGAGGCTGAGGCAAGAGAATCGCTAAAGCCCAGGAGTTGGAGGTTGCTGTGAGCTGTGTGATGCCATGGCACGCTACCAAGGGTGATAAAGTGAGACTCTGTCTCTAAAAAAAAAAAAAAAAAAAAAAAAGGAAGAAAATTCTAGGTGGATGATGGTGCCCTTGTGGTTTGGCCTCAGAGAGTCACGACTCAAGGTGAATCCCCTCAGGAAGCTGCTGGCCTGGGCCAACTTCACCTTCTGTCTCAGGTGTTCCTCTGCCCCAGCTGCCAGGGCCTATGGTCACTCACCATCCCCAGATGATCACTCTACCCAGCCAGGCCAGTTTTCTCAGCCAAACTATAATGCCCTGGATAACTTTTCTCTGGTCACTGTGGGCACTATGCATGCATCCTGTTTCTCCCAGAGCTGGAAGGCAGGCCCAGAAATCACTGGAGACCTATGCAGACCCATCTCAAGGCAAGATGTTTTTAATCCTCTGCCCCCTAAATTTGGGATTGCCATGTTCCAAGGGCATTGGCTGTCATTGAGGGTTTGCTCGAACTCACCAAGATCTTCATTACTTATTGTTCCTAGCCTACCTCAGCCTCTTTAATCACTGATAGCCTCTGGGGATTAAAAAATCTGCCTCCCGGTGGGCGGCACCTGTGGCTCAGTGGGGAGGGCGCTGGCCCCATATGCCAAGGGTGGCAGGTTCAAATCCAAGCCTGGCCAAACTGCAACAAAAAAATAGCCAGGCGTTGTGGTGGGCACCTATAATCCCAGCTACTCGGGAGGCTGAGGCAAGAGAATCCCCTAAGCCCAGGAATTGGAGGTTGCTATGAGCTGTGTGACGCCATGGCACTGTACCTAGGGCAATAAAGTGAGACTCCGTCTCTACAAAAAGAAAAAAAAGAAAAACCTGCCTCCCCAAAACCAGAAGAAGCAACTCTATCCAATGAACAAGTTCACCCTTACTGCAATAACCCAGCTGGAAAAGATAGATTAGCAACCCTCTGGATCATATAGTGCACACCCACTTCAGAGAGGGAAAAACTGAGGCTTAGAGAAAGGCATCAAATCAGCTGCCAGCAGACCCACATCTCAGTCCTCTTGGTTTGCTCCTCACTACCTAAACGGGTGTCTACAGAAATTAAAACTGAGTCAGTAAATCCTTTCTTTACACCAAGTTCAGCCAGTACAGGTGATTGCTTTTTCTAAAGAGTTTTTCAATTATACTGATTCTAACTACACCTCTTTAGTACTTATCACATGAGGCCTTGTGCTTACCACCTAACACCTTACCAAGGAAACTGATAAGAGGGTAATAAAAGATAAACTGGACCCATCAGGAGTGTCAACTAAAACACTGGAAGGATGAAGTTTGCCATTGAAGCTGCAGGCAAAATGTCAAGGCAGAGAGAGGCCCCAAGACCCTCCGTGGTCCACTTGGAAGCCACAGCCATAGTAACTTAAAGCTTTGTCATTCCAGAAATGCAGACCCCTCCTTCATCATTTTCTTTCTCATCCCAGCTAAGAACCACACTGAGGAAGGGTCACCTGTAGTCCTGGGCCTCCCAGCAGCCTGTCACCCTGGCACAGCCTGAGGAGCTGCCTGTCCAAGGTCCCCAGCACCAGTGCCCCTCCAGAATCATGTCTCTCTTGGTGCGCCCACCCAGTGACTATGTCTCCCTCTCTCCCTGAGGAACAGCCTCAGCACAGAGCCTACCTCGGATTTCTAAGACGGTTCAATGCAGGTCCTGCTTGAAGGATATTGTAGGCAGAGAGAGACCACAGCCCAGCCTGGGGGATGTTCCACAGACTTTGGCATGAAGGACAGACTCTCCTCTGTACCCAAGGAGAGAACCAACCAAGGTCCAGCGCCAAGTCCCCAGGGAGGGGTCAGCTGGCATCTTGGAAGGAGTGTGAGTGCCAGGCCCTACTCACAGACTCCAGGGAACCTGCTCTGTGCTAGGATCTGAGCTCAGAAGATCCCACTGCTACCTTTCTCTCTTAACCCACCAAATTCTTCCTTTCTCATTTTAAAAACACCCTCATGTATTGCCTATCTCACCTGCCCCCTCCGGTGACCATTGGCTATCCTCTCGCATGTTAATTGTCCCTATTTTGTCCTCTTTACCCCTTCTGGGCCTCTCTCTATGATGTCATTTTTACTGTTTTCTCAACTTGTATTTATTCTATTTGATCTCTTTTATATTACTATATTTCTGTTTATTTTTACTCTTGGTAACCTCATGAGTTTTAATTTAAATTTCCCAGGCCAACAATCTTTTGCATGCTTCATTCTACTATTCAAGCCTTCTGTTAATTTAATCTTTGCTTTTCCTGAGATTAGGGGGCATTGGGAGGTGACAGAAGTGGGCCTGAGCAGGTGCAGTGGCCTCCCTGCACCTGCTTGCCTGAGCCACTGGGGCAATTGTGACCCTAGCCCACACCCTCTGGACCCTGCTGGGGGCACCACCAATGACACAGTGCAGACACAGCTGGCAGCCTGGGTGGGGCATGCCCCACAGGGCAATGAGGAGGAAGCAAATCACACACAAAGTCCTCCCTAGGTAAGAGCATCTCATCTTTCTAGGACAAGGACCTCTCTTTGTCCCCATTAAACAGGAAATTATGGCTTGGGACAGGGTGCTCAGACTGCTTGGAAACAATGAGTTCAAAAGTTATCTGTATGAGGCCAGACGTGGTGGCTTCTGCCTGTCCTAGCACTCTGGGAGGCTAAGGTTTGAGGATCACTTGAGCTCAGGAGTTTAAGACCAGACTGAGCCAGAGCAAGTTCCTGTCTCTATTAAAAAAAAAAAAAAAAAACAGAAAATTAGGCAGGCATGGTGGCCGGCACCTATAGTCCTAGCTACTAGAGAGGTTGAGGCAAAAGGATCACTTGAGTCCAGGACTTTGAAGTTACAGCAAGCTATGGTGATGTCACTATACCTACCCAGGGAGACAGAGAGATTCTGTCTAAAAAGAAAAAGAAAAAAAGTTACCTGTGTGAAAAATTGCTTCCTTCACAAAAGCAAGGAACCGCAGAGCTCTGGTCCCTGGACCCAGGCTCTCCAAGCAAGGGTGGTATCAGGATCAAACCACAGCTCAGAACTATCTAGGGCTCTCCCACTGACATCCAGAACCCCCTTGGCACCTCGATGTCCAGCAAGGTGCTGTGAGTTCAAGTGTGTAACAAAAGGCTCCTGCTACTACAGTTCAAATGTTTGATACCACAGCTCTTCAGAGATTCTCCCTGAGCCCAAAGGCTGGCACAGTCCACTCCCAAGCTATTTTCTAGGTCCCCTGTTTCCACAAAGTCTGCCTAGGGTGACTTCTCTCCTTTACCCCACTACTGGGATTTGCAACCCTGCCATTTTTATACTTTGGGGAGCACCCGACTCCCCAGGTAACTGGTAGGACCAGAACCCTGGACTGTCTGTCTTCTCCCAAAGCTAAACTCAGGCCCTACACTCTCACCAGCCATAATCCAGCTGACCCAGAGGACAAGGAATGCCACAGAAGCCCCTGCCCCCCCCCCAATCCCCAAGGCTCCCCCTACCTCTGCCATCTACTTCAGTGGGTCCTCGGGCTCCACACAGGCTGAGCTGAGACTTGGAGCTGAGTTAAGGAAGGAGCTATAGTTTCAGGCAAAGAGAACAACAAGAGAAAAGGTCTGGAGGTAGGACCAAGGGCAGGAAGGCTGAGAGAAGAGCAGCAAGGTGGGAAGAAGGAGTCAGAGGAAGGGCAAGGGAAGAAGTTGCCAGAATGTTCCTGGTGGAAGAGACTAAGGCCAGGCACACTCCTTTCCAAACACATCTCTGCGGAGCAGAGATCTGGGTGGCTCTGTGACAGCAAGAGACATGTCAACCACTGTCTTCAGTGGGCATCTTGGGAAAGCCACAGGGCTACTGATTCACAAAAGGGGGTCCAAATAGAGGAATGAGAGCATTGTCCCCCTGCCTAATAGAGAGCTCATGGGACCTGGGGCCCCTCCTAATTCTGATACTCTGTGCCAACCACATGTCTGGCATATGTCCCCCTCCCCAGGAATGAGGCTGCAGGTGTACACCCATGGGGTGGAGCCCTGGAGCTCACCAGACCCCAGCCCCAGCCTGCTCCTTGTCTACGATGGGGTACCTGAGTGTCAGCCTGCACAGAGGGCCAGGAGCTGCACGACAGAGGCCTGAGACATTTTGGTAAATGAATGTGAGAGGTCCTCCCAGCACACTCCTGCTCATCCCATCCTAAGTCAGGTATAGTCCACCAGCTCCCACCATCTCAGACTTTCAGTCTCTCAGAACCAAGGCCACCCAGGGGAGCAGAGCTAGGGGCATCCACATCCACCCAGAACCCTCACTCATCTGACAGAGACCCCATTCCCCAGACCCACTCTCCAGCCAGCCACAGCAGCTAGCAAATGTGAGCGCCCTGCTCATCATGGACACACCCACTTCCGACAGCCAGTTTCCTGGCCTGTAACCTCTTGCCTTACCCAGCAGTGGAATGAAATTGTGATTGATTTTCTCTGTCTAGGTGTCATGGTGCACTTAGCATCCTATAAACCTGAAGAGAAGAGGTGCTACCTCCCAGGGATATTCCAAGGTTGGAGCAAGGGCTGCCCAGTGCTCCTTCAAATGAGGCAGGGTCACAATACGGGCCTTGATCACTGCTGATGTACTAGGGGACCTCAGGCAAGATCCCTAACTTCCCAGAGATTCATCTGGAAAATAGAGAAGTACTCAGGGCTTTGACCTAGAGGCCCAGGAGAGGGAGTGGGACAGAGAAGAAGCCTCAAGGGGAGGCTCCAGAGGAGAAAAGGGACCTGCATGAGCCTAACTCTTGCCAAGCACCAGGCCTGTGCACTGCAGCACTGCACACTCCTTACCTTACAATGGAAGGAGAGGCAGGTGAAGACAGGGACAAAGGCCTACAGATCAGAGGCCTTCAGGGTGCATGCCACCCAGGATCAGGACACATCAGTGACAGAGGGAGAGGGAAGGAGGGAAAAGGGACCTCAGAGATCAGAGGAGAGGGGCAGGGCCCAACTACAGAGACACACGCACTATCCTCCTGCCAGCCACTCCTCTCCTGCTCACTGCCTGTTGGTGATCTACACAAGACTTTGTGACAATGGGTTTCTTATCCCCACTCTACAGATGAGAATAATGAGCCTCACGGCAGTAAAGTCACTGAATAGTTAATGAGTGTGGAAGGCAGAAAAATGCCCCCAAAAGATGTCCATGTTCTAATCCCTGGAACTTGTAAATGTGACCTTATTTGGAAAAAGCACTGTCAGCTTTGATTAAGAATTTTGAGATGAGAAGATTGTCCTTGTTGTCCAAGGACAATTTGTGAAATTGTCTGGGCCCTACATGCCATCACAAATGTCCACAGAAAACAGAGACACAGGGAGACCACAGGGAAAGGCAGTGTGACTGCAGAGACAGACTGGAGTGGTACAACCACAAGCCAAGGAATGCTGCAGCTGCCAGAGCAGAAGGAGGTAAGGAACAGACTCTCTCCTGCAGCCTCCAAGGGCTGTGTGCTCCTGGAAGATTTCACACTCCAGGCCTCCAGAACTGTGACAGGAGAAACATGTATTGTTTTAAAACACCCACGTGTGGTCCAGCAGTCCCTTTTATCTACAATTTCTTTTTCCTCAGTTTCAGTTACCCATGGTCAGCTGTGGCATGAAAATATTAAAGGGAAAATTCCAGAAATAACCAAATATGAGCTTTAACTTGTGTACAGTTCTGAGTAGCATGATGAAATCTCTTGCTGTCACACTCCATCCTTCTCGGGACATGAATCCTCCCTTTTTCCAGTATATCCACACAGCAGATGCTACCTGCCCATTATGCAGGACCAGGCTGGGTTGAAACCTGCCACCCTTGGTGCATAGGGCCAGCACTCCAACCACTGAGCTATAGGCACCCAGCCCCATAAGTCACTTCTTAGTCATCTCAGCTATCAAATCAAAGAAACCATGTATATAGGGTTTAGTACTATCTACAGTTTTGGCACTCAGCCTCGCATCAGCCCAGGCCTCACACACCCACATCAGAAAACAGAGAGAGAAAAGGCAGCCCAGCAAGGCTGCTGCCAGAAGGAAGGAGCCATCACCCTCACAGCCTGAGAGAGCCACAAGACCCAGGGGGAAGGAATTACTGGGAGAGGCCTCTGGGACCACAGCAGGTGTGTGCAAGTCCAGCTGCAGCAGCCTCCACTTGACACTCTATTCCTGCATAGCAATCCACCCCAGCCCTATTTCTTAAACCACAAAAGGTCCATTGTTTCCTATATACAAAAGCTTGTTTTAATGTCTGATTTGATTTGGAAAATGCCAGAAAATGTGTAGAAGAAATTTACAATACCCCATAACACCACTTCCATGTTCTTCCGGCGTGGCCCCTTCAGACCAGATAATAACAGAAGAGCCTCAGAAGGATAAAGACTTCACTGCTCTGCCTTCACCCTTCTCCCCACCTAGGAAGTAGACAGGCAATCCAGCAGAGACTGCCGTCTTGTGACCTTGAGAAGCCAAGCGTGGGACAGACAACCTACATTCCAGGCTGGCAGAGGAGGGGCCTGCTGCTTTATCAGCCCCAGACACATGAGACTGTTAAACCCTCATCTATGTAAGCTTCGGCAGTGAAGGTCCCAGTTATTTGTAACTGAACACAAATCCTAACTGATACCACCAACCAGAAATAACCACCACTGAAACTGGGATGTTCTTCTTCCTGTCCTTTTTATTATTCATGTATAATTTGGAAATAGAAACAGACTTCATGTATCAGTACTTAACATTAATTTGTCACTTCTTTCCTGCCCGTCTCAATCTAAAAAAGGTAAGCCCAATAAAGAAAGGGATAGTATGATCTTGTTTACAATTTTATTCCCAGCACTTAGAAGAATACCTGACACATCTAATACATGTTCAATCAGTGTTAAATCAATTAATTAATGAGTGAGTGAGTGAATGAACATTTTAACGTGAGCACTTTTCCCTAGTATGAAATTTCCCTAGTATGAAATTCTTTTCTGAAAATATAATTTTTAATGGCTGGTTACATTTCTATTCCATGGATTTATCATACTTTATTCATTCACTTGCCAATGGATATTCTTCCCAATTTTCACCATTACAAACAATGCTACTATAAAAATAATTATACATGCATTTTCAGCTTTTATGTAATTATTTCTTAGAATAAATATCTAGAAGTGGAATTGCTGGGTCAAAGGTTATGCATAACTTAATTCTCTTAAGACATATTTCCAAAATTGTACCCCAAAGCTGTTTTTTAAACCTTACACTTTCCTGAAAGCAATTCATGAAAGTATTTGTTTCTCTACACTGTCACCAACAGTAAGCATTATTAATTTCTTTTTCATTCTGATAAGTGAAAAACTGTATCTCAAAGTTGTTTTAAGATGCATTTCCTGCTCAATGGGAATACTGAGCATTCTTTTTCCAGTTTGTGTATCTTTGACAGGTCACTTAAAGTAGGTAGCCTGCAATAACCATCACCTGCTGTAAGCCTTCGACAACAGAGGGTAGAGTTCCCTTGGCCTGCCTGCCAGTGTGACCAATATTCAAGCACCTTCAGGAAGAGTAGGAGGGCAGCCAAGGGCTAGACTGGAGTCCATGAGATTCCCAGACTGAAATCGTCACAGGTAGCTGCGTCTACACCCCTGGTCTCCTGCTAAGAACCATGATGGGTGAGAAAGACACTCCTCCTAATGTGAAGGTGGGTGGGGTGGGAAGAGACCTTGGGTAGGCCTAGGCAAGGCTGTTGGGGGCTGGCAGAGAAGGGAAGCTAATTCCAGGCCCTGTGAGCCCTAGAAGGCGTTAAGGACTTCTGAGATACCCAAGCTAGGTTTAAATAAGGAGGAGGAGAGCAGGGAGGGATGTCCCAGGAAGCAGGCCCTGCACAAGCAAAAGCCCTGAGCAGGGTCAAGCTTGGGGTGTGCTCAAGTCCAGACCAGGACCACACAGCTAGCCACCGTCTTGGGCACAACCCCACCTCCCATCTCGAGGCCACAATCCCCTCATTCAGTCACTTGTATGCACACAGCCCACACGCGGCTGGTCCACAAACTCCCTAATGAAGGCCAAGGTGAGGGTTATTAAACATCTCCCGGCCCTCACGCTGTACCTGGCCTGGGTCCAAGCCCTGAGACACCGCACAATTACCCCATTCACAGACGGGAGGATCCTACGGTCAAGAGCACGGTCAAGGCCTCCCGGCTGTGCAAAGGGCCGAGAGCTGGCGGTGGGGCGCCATGGCCGGAAGGAGCCCCGGGCTGGACAAAGACAGAAAGACACTCCAGTCCCCTTGCCCACCGTGTCGGACCTGTGGCTACACAAGAGGCTCCACCAAGGCGGTCGTGGGCAGCGTGAGGCAGGCAACAAGAGCGCCGGCCGGGCGCGGCTTCCGGGACTGAACTGTCTGCACTGACCCAGGGACAGCCGCAGTGCAATGCTGCCCCCTGCCGGCGTTCAAGGGAACGCGTCCGGATTGCGGCCGCGCCAACCTCCCAGAGAGCTGACCCCAGGCTTCTTGAATTGGATCAGGAAAGCGGGAGGCAGCTGGGCAAAGTCGAATGGGACCTGATCTCCATGAAAATAACAATAGCCAACGTTTACATTAGCATTTACTGTGAACGGGGCACTATCCTAAAGCTTTGGATACATTATTGACTCATTTAATCCTCACTCAATCCTTCTGAGATTCAGAAGTTATGTGAACCTTCCCAGCTAGTAAGAGGCAGAATAGCATTTGAACTCAGGCTGAACCATCTGCTAGTCAAAAAGACCTTTACAAACACCAACAGTGCTTCCCCGGTTTCTACCCCCTACCCCCATGGCCAGCCACTGCTGGAAAATACCCAGCAGGTATCCTAAAGTCTGGATGTTACATCCTCTGCTTGAACCATATGGATGGGCTGGGTCCCTGGATTTCCCCTGGGTCTGATGAGGACTGCCCTGCACCCTCTCTGGGAGCTTTTAAAGGCCAGGATCCCGGTAGATGCCAGAATGGAAGTGATGACTCCAATATCCTCTTCATAGGCCACCCAAGATCCCAAGCAGGAAGAGGGCAGGGCCTGGGTGAACCTTGGCCTTGTGAATAGTTCACTGTTTGAAGTGTCTGGCCTGGAAGCCTGAAGTTTCTCCTTCTTTCCCTCTCATCCTCATACTGAAAAATGTTTAGACTCAGCCCCCTCAAAACCATAGGTCAAATTATAATATAACAGTCCTGTTTAAAAACCCTCTATTACAACTCAAAAAAAAAAAAAAAATCTCTTTAAAACTTGGGCAAGGGCCTCGGAGCCTATAGCTCAGCAGCTAGGGTGCCAGCCACATACACCAGAGCTGGCGGGTTCGAATCCAGCCCAGGCCTGCCAAACAACAATGACAACTACAACAAAAAATAGCCAGGCATTGTGGCAGGCTCCTGTAGTCCCAGCTACTCAGGAGGCTGAGGCAAGAGAATCACTTAAGCCCAAGAGTTTGAGGTTGCTGTGAGCTGTGATGCCACAGCCCCTTAATGCGGGTGACAGAGTGAGACTCTGTCTAAAAAAATACAATTGGGGGCAGCACCTGTGGCTCAGTGAATAGGACACCGGCCCCATATTCCGAGGGTGGTGGGTCCAAACCCGCCCAGGGCAAACTGCAACAAAAAAAGAAAAAAAAAACATATCAGGGCGTTGAGGCAGGCACCTGTAGTCCCAGCTATTCAGGAGGCTGAGGCAAGAGAATCACCTAAACCCAAGAGCTGAAGGTTGCTGTGAGCTGTGACAATACAGCACTCTACTGAGGGCGAAATAGTGAGACTGTCTGGAAAAAAAAAAGACAAGTATGACTTATTCTTATGAAGTACCTAGGTACCTAGAGTGGTCAAATTCATAGAGATGGAAAGTAGAATGGTGGTTCTCAGGAGGAAGGAGATAGGGAGAAGAGTTGTTTAATGGGGACAGAGTTTCAGTTTGGGAAGATGGAAAAGCTCTGCAGATGGATGGTAGTGATAGTTGCACAGCAATGTGAATGGATGTCCTTAATGCACTGAATTGTTTGCCTAAAAGTGGCAAAGGCCAGGCCAGGCTCGGTGGCTCATGCCTGTAATCTTAACACTCTGGGAGCCTGAGGCAGGAGGATCCCTGGAGCTCAGGAGTTTGAGACCAGCTTGAGCAAGAGCGAGACTCTGTCTCTACTAAAAGTAGAAAAAATTAGCCAGGTGTTGTGGTGGGTCCCTGCATTCCCAACTACTTGGGAGGCTGAGGCAGGAGGATCCCATGAGCCCAGGAGTTGGAGGTTGCTATGAGCTAAGCTGACACCACAGCACTCTAGACTGGGCAACAGAGTGAGACTCTGTCAACAAATAAATAAATAAATAAGTTAATACAGTAAGTTTTGTGTTATGTATATTTTCTCACAATTTAAAATAATATAAAATAAAACGTACTCTTCACTGGCCTCTCTGTCTGCAGAACAAAGGTCAGACTCAACATTTACACTGTAGTGAACATCTTCGGATGTCATCCAGCAACGTCCCCTCCCCTGGGACCCACAACACAAAAAAAACCACACACACACACACACACAGAGGGCTGCAGTAGGAGTAGCCAAGTTCTTACAAGGCTGTGCCCCTGCCTATGCCCGATTGGTCTGGAGGTGGCCATAAACTCCAAATAAGCCAAGCAGTACCCTCCTCCAGAATGCTTTTAACTCAAATAAAGAGAATCAGCCCTCTCAAGTGATAGGAATGGAAGATTCTAACTCAGGCAAGATGTGCAGACACAAGTGGAAGGAACCAGAGAACAGATACAAGAGGTGGTGGCTGTTCCCCCGCCCCACCTGCCTTTGCAATATGAGTTTCTGTCATGTGCTCTCATCAGTAGCAGTCAAAAAATTACTGCCTAGAATAGAGACCCTCCAAAGGGGTCCCAACTCCCCTTTGGGAGTCACAATTCAGTAACACTAGGAGCTGTTCTATTTCCCTCCTCCTGGCCTTTCCTGTTCTCTCTCCTAGGAATGCCTTCTCTCCTGAGTAGGCCAGTAAAAACCTACTCAGCTTTTAAGACAAAGTTCAAGCTCCAGCAACCAGAAAGCCTTTGTAACTCACATTCCCAGCCCCACATTTATGTGACCCATCCTGTGCCAGAGGTGTACCAACCACCCATTATACACACGCATCTGCTTCCACATCTGCCTCCCCACCTAGCTGGAAGAGTCTGAAAATCTGAGCTTTGTCTTTATGTTCCCGCTACACAGGAGAGGGTCTGGCACCTGTGAGTTCAGTAAATGCTTATGGAATGAATAAGGGAATGCAAATAAATATCATCAATCTTCTTTTACACAAAAGACAACTGAGGCTCAAAGATGTAGAATCCCAGGTCAGCCTCCTACAAACTGCATCCACTTTCTGGTCTGGCACTCAGTTGAACTGCCTTGGGGAGAGCTTGAGCAGGAGTGCTGAGAATTTGGGGCATTGTCTGGAGCCCCAGACTGAGCCGCTGAGCTGGGCTGCAGGGAGCTAAGGCCAGCAAGCTCCGCCCTCAGGGTCCCAGACCAAAGATCAGGCGGGACCTAGTAACCTAGTGACTGAGCAGCCTAAAGGCGGGGACTGAGCTGCCTCACAGCCTTAACCCCTAGGGGCAGAGAGAGACGGTTTTGGCACACTGGAGCCTCGGGCTGTTGCCCTGGGTAGAGTGGCGTGGCGTCACAGCTCATAGCAACCTCAAACTCCTGGGCTTGGTGCCGCCCAAACCTTCATAAGAGCTGTGCCGTGACCTCTGACCCGCAGCCCGCACCCACCGGGCCTCTGCATGCCCTAACCAGGAACTGCGACAGCCACGCAACCCTGCATCTCCCTCCTGTGTCCTCCCAGCCTCCACACTGGCCCGCTCATCTGGCCAGGGACTCTGTTAGCTGCGTGCCCTCTGGAGCCCTCCCTGCCTCTGCGTAGAGCCCAGAGAGTCTCCAGGCCAGGGACTGCTGGAGCCTTGGGCTCTCTGTGCCAAAGTCACTGGGCGCCAGGCACTCCCTGAACCTTGCGCACCACCTCCCACCCAGTTGCTGGATCCGGGTGTGTCACATGCCAGAGCTGCTTCCACAACCAGAACTCTGTAGCTGCAGCAGCCCCAGAGGAACTACACAGGGTCACTCCCTACAAAGATCCAGCAACAATAGAGTGATCGCGCTGGGGTCTGATCTTGGAGAGACACCTCCCCAAGTCTGAGGACGGCCAGAGGCAACGGTGAAAAACAATCATGGGGCAAAATCAACAGAAAAACTCTGGCAATATGAATAATCAGAGTAGATCAACTCCCCCAAGGATCAATGGGGCAGACACAGCACAAGATCCCATGCATAAACAAATAGCTCAGATGTCAGAAATCAAATTCAGAATCTGGATAGCAAATAAGATCGAATTAGAACTCCAAGCAGTAACCCAAAAGATATCTCAAGAATTCAACAAATTCAAAGAGCAAATGACCAAAGATTTTGACACATTGAGACAAGAAGTTGCAGCCCTCAAAGATCTGAGAAACACAGTAGAATCCCTTAGTAACAGAATGGAGCAAGCAGAAGAATGGATTTCTGACATTGAAGACAAAGTTTTCAAATGCTCCCAAACTCTCAAAGAGGAAGAGAAATGCAGGGCAAAAACAGATCACTCTCTCAGAGAGCTCTGGGATAATTTGAAGAAAACCAATATTCATCTTATAGGGATACCCAAAAGCAATAAAGTGGCTTCACAAGGCACAGAGTCTCTTCTCCATAAGATTATGAAGGAGAACTTTCCAGACATGCCAAGACATTCTGAATTTCAGATAGCAGACAGTTTCAGAACTCCAGCACGACTCAACCCAAATAAGACATCCCCCAGACACATCATAATCAATTTCACTAAAGTTAATATGAAGGAGATAATTCTGAAAGCAGCCAGAAGAAAGAAAACCATCACCTAGAAGGGGAAGAATATTAGAATAACTGCAGATCTCTCTGCTGAAACCTTTCAAGCTAGAAGAGGATGGTCATCAACTTTTAATCTCCTAAAGCAAAATAACTTTCAACCCATGATCCTGTACCCAGCTAAACTGAGTTTCATTTATGATGGAGAAATTAAATACTTCAATGACATTCACATGTTGAAGAAACTTGCCATAACTAAACCAGCTCTCCAGGATACTCTCAGACCTATCCTTCATAAAGACCAGTATAATGCTCCACCACAAAAGTAAACACACCCAGAAAATTTTGATCAAATTCCACTTCCACTGTCGCAAAAGGATTAAAAATGTCCACCAGACTCTCGAAAGGCTTATCAATATTCTCAATTAATATGAATGGTTTAAACTGTCCTCTAAAGAGGCACAGGTTGGCTGACTGGATATAAAAACTCAAGCCAGATATCTGCTGCATCCAACAATCTCATCTTACATTCAAAGACAAATATAGACTCAAGGTGAAGGGATGGTCATCTATATTCCAGGCAAATGGAAAGTAGAAAAAAGTAGGCGTTGCAATCCTGTTCGCAGATGCAATAGGCTTTAAACCAACCAAAATAATTAAGGATAAGGATGGACGCTTCACATTTGTTAAAGGTAATACTCAATACGATGTGATCTCAATTATTAATATTTATGCACCCAACCACAATGCACCTCAATTTATAAGAGAAACTCTAACAGACATGAGCAACTCAATTTCCTCCACTTCCATAGTAGTTGGAGATTTTAACACCCCTTTAGCAGTGCTGGATAG